>WXTY01000010.1:0-147113 GCA_014805645.1 Spiromastix sp. SCSIO F190 | reverse complement strand
CTAACCTAACCCCTAACCCTAACCCTAACCTAACCCTAACCCTAACCCTAACCCTAACCCTAACCCTAACCCTAACCCTAACCCTAACCCTAACCCTAACCCTAACCCTAAACCCTAACCCTAACCCTAACCCTAACCCTAACCCTAACCCTAACCCTAACCCTAACCCTAACCCTAACCCTTAGTTCCCTAGTAATTTTACTTTATTTCTATCTCTAGAGAGCTAGTATTGTCTCTCTAGCCTATACTTTACTAGAGAACTTATTGCTCTAGTTTAAACCTTTGCCTAACTAAGAGTTTTACTAATTCTCTATAATTTTCTTTAGATATCTAATTTTTTTATTAAGCTAGTTTTAGTTTTAGTAGTTTTTTAGTTTTTAAAGCTTTATTTAAATTTTAAGGTATTTTTCTTTAATAAGGTTTTTAATTTTTAAGCCTACTATTTTTCTTCTATATAGAGTAACCTAGATATCCAAAACTAAATTTAGAGGGGCAATTCTAGTACCTATTTCTAATATATAGATTAAAGTAGCTCTAAAATCTTTACTAATTATTCTTAGAGTATTATTTTGGAAGGTTTCTAGCTTTTTAGCTAATTCTTTGGAATTTCTACCTAGGGTAGATATATACTAGGCTATAGAGGTATAGATAATTACTAGTAAAACTACTGTTTTATATAGTAGTCTACCTTTCTTTAGTAAAATACCCTAGGTAGAGCTAGTTAACCTAGCTAATATATTGGTTTAAATAGCTAATTTTCTTTCTATTACTTTATAATACTATAACTAATTTAACCTAGAATCTAGAAATAGACTTAGAATTCTAAGACTCTTTTATAGTTAAATAGTTATATTGGTTTTCTCTAAAACTAGTAGTTTTCTAAGGTTAAACCTTCTAGTATTTTTTAAAAAATATATTAGAGAGTACTTTTTAGGGGTAAACTTAGCTCTATATTTCTTTACCCAGGCAATATACCTTCTGTAGACTCTATTTAAGGCTCTAGTAGTCTGTTTAGTAGACTTTCTATAGACTATAATATTTATATTATTACTAAAGCCTATACTTAATACTTTCTGGTGCTCTGGATTGCATAGATTTACCAGTTTAGTATTATAGAAAAGAAATAGAATTATAGATATATAGAATCCTTATAGAATTCTAGTATAGATTTAAAATATCTTAAAAGGCTTATTCTTAAACTAAAGAATAGAGGTTCTATTTTATATAAAGCTTTTAATCTAGTCTACTAGAGACTCTAAAATATTCTTTTTCTTTAGAATATAGACTAGCCTTTCTAGAATAATATAGTTAAAGGCTTTAGTTATATCTAAAGAAAAAATAAAGGCTATATCTTTCTTTAATAGATTTCTTACTATACAGTTCTAATTGCACCCAGTAATAAGTCCAAAGTATAGATAGTTAAATATTTCTTTCTAGCTCTAAATTGGGTGGTAGAAAGAAAACTATATTTCTTAGCTATATTCTAGAGCCTTCTAGCTATTACCCCTTCTATAACCTTTTCCAGGGTATTTAGAAGTACTATAGGTCTCTATACCTTAGCAATAGAGTAGTCTGGCCTTCTAGGCTTTTTTAAAACTACTGTTTTGGCAGTTTTAAAGATCTTTGGATAGTATTGCCAATTCTAATATTTCTCTATAAGGATTTGCATTAGTTTATAGAGAGAAGGTCCTAAGGCTTTTAAAAATCTATTAGAAATACTATCTAGGCCTGGAGCTTTCTAAGAGGCTATTACCTTTATAAATTGGCTAATTTCTTTTTCTGTAGGGGGTTCTAGGCCTTTTAAAGTAGCTAGAAAGCTTGTATCCTTCTCTATATCTTTTAAATCTACCTCTGGAAGCTAGGGAAAGAATTGGTTTGCAAATTTCTAAAATTTCTGCTAGTATATAGTAGCTAATTTACTATTATTGGCCTTTAGAGAGAAAACTAAGGGTAGTTCTATAGATAAGTAGCTTTTTAACCTTTTCTACCTTGCTAGTTTCTATAAAGCTACTCTATCTTCTCTAAGTCTGTAGGTAAATTATCTAAATTAAAATCTTTTAGACTCTTTAATAGCTTTTTTCTTGGCTTTAGTAGCTTATTTAACTAGGTCTAGGTGGATAGCCCTTGCTCTAAGACTTCTCTTTTTCTAAATTAGGCTAGCAATCTCTAGATTCTACTAGGAAGTAGCTTTTTGGCTTGGTTTAGATTCCCTAGTCTTTAGAACAGTAATTTTAGCAATACTAAGGATTTTTTACTATAAATAGAAGGTATACTGCTCTACCTTTTCCCTGCTATTTAGGCTATTTAGAAACTAGAGATCTTAGGCTAGGTTTTGGACTTTTTCTTAATTGGCTTTCTTCTATTTATATCTGCTTTAATTTGGCTAATCTAGCACTGTTTCTAGGTTAAAATCTAATGCTATAAGTATATAGTTAGACCTATACTGGAGATTCCCAGGGGTAGATATAGAGATAAGCTTATCTGCTATATCTATAGAGCCAAAAGATAGATTAATAGTTGTTTTGGAAGGATACCTAATCTATATAGGTATTTTAGAGGGGGTAAGTAGCTCTAGGCCTAAACTAGCTATAATTTTCAATAGATTCCTTGCTATTTTATAGGTTTTAGTAGATTCTATAGCATTCTAAAGAGAATAGTAAAGATTAAAGTTTTCCAGTAAAATATTAGAGCTAGTTTCTAGTTCTAATTCTTAAAGCTTATAGATAGAGAAAAGCCTATCTATAGTTCTATAGAACTCTGGGGGTGGTAAATATATATTTATAACTTTAATCTCTTGCCCTTTTTCTAAGATTGTAAGAATTGCAATATTTAGATATAGAAAATCTACAAACTAGGTTCCAGGCTTATATAGAGAGGTATTTAGCAGAAAGCAGGTATTTGTATAGAATTTATCTAGATATAGAGATAACCACTGGGTACTAGACCTTTCTATAGTCTAAAATAGTCTGGTATCCTTCTAAGGTTTCTAAATAGCTATAAAGTAGAAACTAAATAGCTATAGATTTTCTATTATTCTAAGTATAATATCC
The DNA here is from genome assembly GCA_014805645.1 of Spiromastix sp. SCSIO F190. Lineage (NCBI taxonomy): Eukaryota > Fungi > Ascomycota > Eurotiomycetes > Onygenales > Spiromastigoidaceae > Spiromastigoides > Spiromastix sp. SCSIO F190. Next base: position 144,063 of record WXTY01000010.1, on the reverse strand, counting down.
TTGCTTAGGTAGGTATTATATTAAGCTACCCTTATTAAAAATTAGTAGAATTCTAACTTATCTCTAGAGTTTTCTCTATAGTATCTATTTTACCTACTAGTTCTGCCTGGTTCTAAGATTTAGCCTAATTTTAAGATTTAGCCTAAAATAGTATCTCTATTCTTAAATAGAAATTTATAGCAGTTCTCTAGATAATTTCTATACCTAAAGGCCTTTCTCTTTTCTTAGTAGCTTGGATACTAGAGGGTTCTAACCTAGTTCTTTTACTAGGTTAGAACTAGAATACTTTAAAGGATATTAGTTTTCCTAATTAGATTAAAAGCTTGTTTTTCTGCCTGCTAGCAAAGAATCTAGGTTTATTTTTCCTAGCTAAGACTATTCTCTCTGTTTTAACCTTATACTTAGGGCATTGTATATCTCTAGAAGTATATTTTCCTTAGCAGTTAGAGTACCTAGCTCTAGAGAGGTCCCCTTTTAGGGGGCAGTACTTAAATCTATAGTTTTCTTTGGAGTAGAAACTATATTTAAAGGCTTTAGTATAGTATCTAGCTTAGTAGCTATACCCCTAGCAGTAATAGTACCTAGAAACTAGGTATATAGAGTTAAATAGCTCTATAGTTTTAAGCTTATTTTTAATAACTAGTCTATTGTTAATTAGGTAGTTAGCTTGTTTAGGGGTTTAGAGATCTAGAAGTATAGAGCTAGACCTTTTAGTATTCTTTAGAGTAGCTTTTCTTTAGTAAAATTGCTAAATTCTAAGAAACCCTTTAAGATTAGAGTTATACTTTAGAATATTGGCTTTTTTAATTTCTTATTAATTCTGTTTAAAGGCTTCTTTATATACTCTATAGACTAGAACTGTATACCTTCTAGTATAGACCTTGTTTTTCTCTTGCTTGCCAAAGGTATTAAGCTATACCTTATTTGCTTTAGCTCTATCCTTAGTAGCTATATTCTTAGCTACTAGAATAATCTTAGAGCTAGCTAGTCTTCTAGCCCCTAAGAAAAGTTTAATTCTATACTTTTTAGTAGTTTTATTAATCTTTGTAAGGGCTATTATATATAGAACAGTAGCTAGAAGTTTAGTTAGAGCTAGACTTCTAATCTTTAGCTCCCTAAGTTACTAAGGAGTTAGAAGCTTTTCTTTTAGAGAAATTTTAGTTTTTACTATACTAGTATAGCTAGAAAGGTTCTAAGGGGTAGAGATTAAAGGCTAGAGTAGTTAGAGAAATAGAGATTACTCTAATATTATTTTTAGAGCTTCCAGACTAAATTAGTCTAATTCTGCTTAAAGCTTAGTTACTCTATTATAGTTAGGGCCTAGATCTTAAAGAACTAAGTTAATTTCTTTTTATATTATTATAATTACTTAACTAAGCTTTTTTCTTTGTTAGGCTATTCTAGCTTTTGAATTTACTGGCTTTACTTTAATTCTCTGGGGACTCTCCCCTAAGCTTTGGAAGCTATCTATATACAATGGAGTAGGTATAGTGCTAGAAATAGTATATTACTAGCTAGGAAAAGAATTCTAGCTACAGTAGTACTAACTTTTTACTTAGAAGTAGTAAACTAAGGTAAATTGCCTTATAAGCTTACTATACTTTACTAGTTTTTAGAGAGAACTAGTAAACTAAATACCTTTTTAAGTAAAAGATAGAAAACTTTACAAAAGAAAAAAGAATAGTATATATAAAAAGAAAAAAAAATTTCTAGAATTAAGCTCTAAGAGCTATTCTAGCAGTAATTTATTTTAGAGGGAAATTACTAATTCCAGAAGCTTCTTTAGAGAAAAAACTTTAAAAACTAACTAGAAATATCTAAATTTAAAACTATTGTACTAGTAGCTATACTACTAAGACACTAATAGAGACAGAAATAGATATATAACTAGTAAAAGTAAAATAGTAGTTAAAGAAAAAGAAACAGTACTAATATCTCTATTTTTAGTCTAGAAAAGCAAAGAAAAACCTTAATTTAGCTAAAGTTCTAGAACTAAAGCTAGTAAAAAAAAACTAAATAAAGAAAAAAATTTCTCTAAGGAATAGAGCTAGTTTTTAACTAATACTAGGCTAAACTAGGTTTACTAGTAGAACTAAACTAGTTTTAGTAAGTTAAAACTAGTAAAAGGTAGCTAATTCTATTTTATAGATCTAAAATAGCTAAACTAGGTAATAGTTTTTATAGAGAACTATTAAACTAAGCAGTTTTATTTAAGCCTATAATTGTAAAAACAGAACTAAGGCCAATATAAACTATAGTAAAGCCTTTAGGTATAGTAAAAAGAAAAAAAAAAGAAAGGTTAGTTACTAGAGTAATAAAAAAAAAATACTACTTCTATAGTTTATATAGTATTTATAGTATATAGTATAGAAAAGATACTTAGTATAAGTAGCTAGAAATACTAAAATTACTAGTTTAGAATAAAAAATTTTTTGCTTATAGTTTATAAAGACAATATTAGTTATATAGTTCTAAAATTTAGATATTTTGTTTAGCTAATATAGGTATATACAGTATCTAATTTCTAGAAAATTTAGACCAATATTAGTAGTATAGTAAAGGAAAATATTTCTTTTCTATTAATAAATTAGTAAAATTACCTTTTTATTAATAGTACTACTAATATAGGGCTAATTAGTCTAAAATTTAGATAGTAGCCTCTATAAAAGACAGACTTTTAATTAAATCTATTTTTAATAAAAAATTCTAAAAATTAACTAAATTTAGTTTTTAGTATATATATCTTAGTTAAATATAGTAATTGCTTTAGATATTATAATTAGTAAATACTAACAATAGATACTACAGTATATTAAATTTATACAGTATAGAGGTCTAGTCTTTATATTAATATAGCTTTATAGTATTTAATTTACCCCTATAGTACAATAGATAAGTATTATAGTTAGAGCTATACTAGGCTAGTATAGTAGCTAGTTTAATTTTAGCTAAAGATACTAGTAAAAATTTTTAAAGAAAAATACTGCTAATTATTTATCTAATATTCTATATAGATAAATACTATTATATTAGGGTAGTTTACTATAAAGTACTAGCTAATAGAGAAAGTAGTTTTTTTTCTTAGGTTAAATAGTAAAATAGATAGATATCTATAACTAATAATAGCTAACTTACCTTAATAATTTATACCTAAGCTAAACTAGTTAGTAATCTAGAAAAAAGGTATCTATATATAGATATACCCTAGTATAGCTATTTAAATTAAAATAGTACTAGAAAAAAGCTAGTTATAAATATATTACTAAGTATATATTATTAGAAAGTATATACTAAATACTAAATATATTTAATATTAATTATACTTAATAAATAAAGCTTAATATACCTAGATAAAAAGTTTTCTATAGTTCTTAAGTAAACTTAAGAATATATTAATTTATTACTATTACTACTAGTATTTAATTCTATATATTAGTAGTTTTTTTTTACTTAAATTTAGAAATAGTTTAGTAAAAAGTTTTATAGACAAAAAAAAAAAAGCCTAGTTATATAATATAGCTTTTTTATACTAGACTAAAGAAACTTTTTCTTTATTTTTATTTTTTTAGTAACTTTTACTTTACTTTTATTTCTTTAGTAACTTTTACTTTACTAGTAACTTTTACTTGGGCCGCGATAAGAATCACCTCCAAGCAGTGCGGCCTGGTTACTGATAACCTCTCTTGCAATAGAGAGGCATTTGCTAAACGATTCTCATGGTTGGAGGTACACAGTTAAATGGTGCTGGGTGAAGCCAGTGCTTGCAGGCTGCGCGCAACACAGGACTACCAACCAAATAGGTATAAAAACTATCCAAACACACTTTTAAGAGTGAAATAACAGCAATTCCTGGTAAAGGATATATTAACTCTGCTTGATCCTTTTAAAAGGGGTGGAATAGAACACCTATGGTGCCCTTGGGACCTTCCACTGCAAATTCTCTGTGTATGTGCCTTGCTTAGGCCACACATAACCAGAGTCCTTAGGGTTTCGAAATTGATTGAACTGCCATTGATAAAGGTTGGGGAGGTACACATCGTTAAGGGAGGATTTTAAGACATTGTTAAGCAATGGTCTCAAGACATCGTTAAGGTAGAATAAATAAATTAGGGCTAGGAGCATGGAAGCCACTAGAAGGTATAGGAAATTGGGTTGGACAGTAGCCAGGCTATAGTTTGGGATACTACATAAATAAAGGCCACTGCAGAGGCAGGCCTATACTAACTATACACGCCAAAATATTTCTATTCCTATATCTATTTAAACCACGGAGAAGCCAGAGACCTAAGCACGGAGAAGCCAGAAATCCAATCACAGAGAAGTGGCCAAACCAGGGTTTCAACAACCATCAGCATGGAACAATCAAGGAAGGAGAACAGGGTATTGGTTAGTGGAATGGCAATACTTAGGCTATACTGCCTGGCTAGGGGTATAGACCTTTTAAATCCTGCAAGGCATGGTCGGCCCTATTAAGAAGAGATTCAATAGGGTAGTGTAAAGCAGTTAACACCTGTAGGGCACAGTATATAATAGAGGCAATGGGGCTAGGACAGGCTGGCTAGAACACCTTCTATATAGCTTAAGAGGATAGATATGCATGTCGGTTCGTGGAGAGAATCTATATAAGGGATTGGCACAGGCTTAAGGAGCAAACAGGGTAAAGGGCATGGGGGAAAGCTTTGCCTCTAGGTGGACCTCCCAAATTAAGGAGTTATAGTGTAAGCTTTGGCAAGAGACACAGGGCCTTAAGGGAAAGTATAGTAGAGATTTGCTACCTCTACTTGTATTGTAGTTAGGTTTACTTAGCTATAGTGCAATTTTATTCCTGCTGGGCAAAGAGGCATGGAGCTAGGTTTGCCCCTAAAAAGTACTCTCTAATGCATTTTTCAAGAAATACTAGAAGGTTTAACCTTGGAAAACCACTAGTTTTGGAGGGAACCAATATAACTATTCAACCACAGGAGAGTCTTAGAATTCTTAGTCTATTTCTAGACTCTAGGTTAAATTGGTCACAGCATTACAAAGCAATAGAGAGGAAATTAGCTACCCAATCCAATGCACTAACTAGGTTAACTAGCTCTACCTGGGGTATTCCATTGGAGGAAGGTAGGCTACTGTATAAAACAATGGTTCTACCAGCAATTACCTATGCCTCTATAGCCTGGCATACACCTACCCTAGATGGGAATTCCAAAGGATTGGCTAAAAAGCTAGAAACCTTCCAAAACAATGCTCTAAGGATAGTTAGTGGAGGTTTTAGAGCTACTCCAATCCATACATTGGAAACAGGCACTGGAATTGCCCCCCTAAACCTAGTTTTGGATGCCCAGGTTGCTCTATATAGAAGGAAAACAGCAGGCACAAGGATTGAAAACCTTATTAAAGAGAAATGCCTTAAAATTCAGACAAAGCTTCAAGAACCAAGAAACCACCAAAGCTGGAGCCAGCTTAATAAAAAGATTAGGCATCCAGAAGAAACTATAGAGAATTAGTGGAATCTCTGGCTAAGGAATGGATTAAGGCAAGAGAATAGGTCCTCTAGTAAATCTCAGGCTAGAGAGGCAATAATGGCTTCCTGGAGAAAGAAATGGAGTGGAATTACTAGGGAACTAGACCTTAGAATTAACCACTACTACCTAACTCTAGATTCTAGACCTCTAAACCTTTATAGAGGTCTCCAGAAAGCTCAGTGCTCTCTAGCTATACAGCTTAGAACTAGAAAGATTGGTCTAGCTGCTTTTCTCTATAAACAAGGGGTTCCTGGCTATAATAGCCCTCTATGTTCTTGTGGAAGAGGTCAAGAAACTCCAGTGCATGTTACTATATACTGTAAGAAGTATACCCTAGAAAGGGAGGCCTTAAAGGCTCAAACAGGCTCTATAGACTTTAAAAGGCTCTTGGGAAGTGCAAAGGGAATTAACCACCTAACTAGGTGGTGGCTCCAACAGAGAATCCTGCCACAGTTCTATTTAGCAAATTCTTTGTTCTATAGAATATAGAAGGCAGCCTGCTTGCTTGTATTACTTTTACTTATATTGCTTTTACTATATTTTCTTTTTCTACTTCTCTATTTCTTCTATTTCTATTTTATTGTTCTCTATATTTATACTACACCTCTCTTTTCTTCTCTTTGTATAGCCAAAATAGGCAATAGTTTTCTTTTATTGTATACTGAAAAGCCCTGTACTATTTACTCTCTTTATTAGTTTTATTCTGTTTGTTTTGTATAACCTTTTGTATCTCTTTTTGTTATTTGGCTTTTGTTGCTCTATTTGTCTTGAAGAACTGTCAATTCCTGACTGCACAGGAATACTGGGTAGGCTTGATGTTGAGAAAGCAGGCTCAATAAAGCATGTATATACTAGTCTAGCAGTTCCCAATGGCCCTTAAGGCTCAGGGTGTATTAATTTATTATTATTATTATTATTATTAGTAACTTTTACTTTATTTTTATTTCTTTAGTAACTTTTACTTTATTTTTACTTTTTTTTTATTTTTTTTTTACTTTTTTTTTATTTTTCTTTTACTTTTTTTTTACTTTTTTTTTATTTTTTTTTTACTTTTTTTTTATTTCTTTAGTAACTTTTACTTTACTTTTACTTTACTAGTAACTTTTACTTTACTAGTAACTTTTACTTTACTTTTATATCTTTAGTTACTTTTACTTTACTTTTATATTTCTAATAACTTTTACTTTACTTTTATATCTTTAGTAACTTTTACTTTTTCTATTTAGCTAATTTACCTTAATCTATATTAATTTTTAGTAATAACAAAGATAATAAAGCTAAATAGTAAAAATATATATTAATAAACTATCTCTATTTCTATTTCTAAGTTATTATTATTGTTACTCTATCTAATCTATAAGATATATAGTGCTGCTACTGTATAGTATATACCTCTATAGTAATCTTATATAGGTATATATAGTTATATACCCTTTACCTACTCCCCTTTATGTACTCCCAGTACTATATAGCTAACCAATACTATACCTACAAGATAGAGGTCTAGTTAACTGCTATATACCTTGCTATCTCCTGTATATATTTAAACTGGGCCAGAATTTCCAGTTTAAGCTATTACTACACCAGGGTGTATAGTCTATTGTAGGAATCCAGTAGCTAGGTTAGGTCTAACCCCCTAGTACCTAGTAACTGGTCTTGGAATATACTAAAGTACTTGCAAAACTCTACTATATAGTCCACTGTCTTCTATTTATACCTATATAGATACTAAGGAGATACAAACCCTGGTACCTTATATTTATATAGAAAGCCTGCTAGCCTAACTTTGTCTATTCTAAGCTAGATAAGTACAGAGCTTTTAGCCTTTCTTAGCTCTATATACTACCTTAAGGTATTCCTGCTAGGTTCCTGTCTATGTCTCTCTCCCTATAGAACTGGCCTTCTATGCTATCTGTCTACCTACTTGCAGTGTACAAGCTAATGGGCCCTGGTGGTGTAGGCTGCATTGGTTGCCTTACCCCCTGTCCATTAGTCTTCCCAGCCTGTCTCTATTGCCTGTAGGTATAATAGTTATTCCACCACCAGTTATTTTTGCTAGGGAACCCCTAGTTAGCTCTGTATTTACTCCATTGTACCCTGTATTTCTGTTATTCTCCCTGTAGTATATAGTTAATGCACCGCTGCAGTAACCTGTTAGTCTAGGAATAGGTCCAGTAGCTTAATATATAGCTCTGCCTTAAGGCTTATAGTAAAGGTTACTTTGTAGGCCCCTACTACTTACTGTAGGTACTAGTTCTGTACTGTATAAAGCCCTTGCAGTGTACCAGGCAATGTAGGTATAGCCCTAGTTTATTCTGTATAAGTAGACTGGTGCCAGGCAATTGCCCTGTATACTAGTGCAGGTTTTATTACTATTGTATATAGCTTGCAAGCTTTAAGAAGTAGAATCCCCTATATTAAGTAGGTTATTCTAATAACTGCTTGCTTTTAGGTGCTAAGTTAGCTATAAATATACTTTACCTACTTTCCCCAGTATAGCTTTGGGTCTAGCTATACCCCCAGGATATATATTTTATTAGCCAGGTGCACTATAATATTCCCTAGCAGGGAGATATATATAGATATATCTTGTATATACTGTTATATAAAGTATATAAGCTTATACTTGTTAGGGGCCTAGGCTATACTATAATGCTTTGCCTACTTTTTGTAGGTTTGGTACATTCTCTGTAGCTAATTTACATTTACATAGGTACTCTTACTATAGGTAAGTAGGTTAGTATTATTAACAAAACTAATAATAGTTTCTAGAATCTAAGGTTAGTTATTAAGGTTCTGGAGCAGTTTATCTATATAGAAGAGCCAGAGAATAGGTAAAAGTAGTAACCCCTGCAGTACCCCTATATCTATTGGGAACTCCCTGGATTCCTGTATACCTAGTATAAGGGTTATATATCTTCCTGTTATAAAGCTCTTAATAAAGCCTATTAGTATATATAGTATTTCTTTTTACTATAGTATATATACAAGTCTTTTTAGTACTACCCTGTTAAATGCACCTGTAATGTCCAGTAATAGTACTAAGGCTATCTTACCTAGTATACTCCAGACTGTATATATCTGTGCCAGCAGTCTTGCTAGTACTATCTCTGTAGACTAGCCTAACCTTGCCCCTATCTAGGCTTTACTTAGAAGTCTATAATTCTTAGCAAGTATACAGAGTCTCTGGGCTATATATTTTTTAATAACCTTACCTACTGTATCTAGGAGTACAATAGATTGCTATACTTTTACTTAGAAGTAGTTAGGCTTTCCTAGTTTGCATAGTACTACAGTTCTAGTATATTTAAAGGAGCTAGGGTAGTATTCCCAGTCTAGATAACCCTGGGCTAATGCAGCTACTGCCTAATAGAAGGATGGTCTAAGTATCTTAAGAAACCTACTGGTAATGCCTGTATATTCCAGTACAGTACCTAATTTTAGTTCTGCTATAATCTATACTACATTGTCTGCTGTAACCTTCTTCTCTGTACTTAACTGTTCTGGGTAGGCAGTGCCTGGAATATTGGATAGGTTATACTTAGTGTCCTGTAGAAAGAACTATATATACAGTAGCTTAACTTAAGTTAAGAAGGGTTATATATTTACCCAAGGTATACCTCTCTTAACCTAAGTTAAGTAAGGTAATATAGGTGCCAGGGCTATATTCCCTTCTACTTAGAGTAGTAGTACTATAGGCAGTTAAATAGGCTCTTTACTTTATTATTAACCCTATTTGCTTATTTACCAGAGCAGGTTAGGTTTGTATACTGTTATATCCAGTAATTTACAGAAGGTATTTATTTTTATATACCTTACTTCCCTATTATACTGGTTTCTAGTCTCTTTAAGCTCCTTGCCCCTCTATCCTTGCTAAATTGCCTTCTAATGTTTTTGTACTGCTATCTATACTGTATTGTTTTACTATATATACCTACTTAGTTATTCCTTAATAAGTTACCTATGTTCCTTGCCTAGCTTAGTAACAAAGTTTATAAGGTATATAGTATAGTCTTTAAGGTCTTAATAGTATATAAAAGCTTATAGTTATTATAGGCATTAACTGTACTGTTATACTACCCTAACTGGGTCTGCAGTCTTCTATAATAACTATTCTATCCTAGGTATATCTAGCTTATCTAGGAGTTTAATCTGGACTAGCTTGTAGTTAGATCTATAGTCTAGTTATAGCTAGACTCTGCAGGCTAGAAGACAGTTATATACTCCTAGGGATAGAAATACAAGGTCTATTGTAGATTCTATATAGCCCCTGTTTTGCTATATAGTTATTTCCTTTGGTATTGCTTGCTGGAGACCCAGTGCCTGTATAGTAGCTCTAAGCTCCTGTTCTATCCAATCTTTGCTTATACCTGCACCTCCCTAGCTACTGTAGTGTATATTAAAGTCTTCTACTAGTATCCATTCCCCTACCTCTAGCCTGTGCTAGCCAATTTGCACTATAGGTAAGTTCTCTATTAGTATACTCTGGTTTGCTGGTGGTAGTATATATATATTAGTAATATATAATAGCTATGTTTTGTTCTTTGTAGTATTCTTTTACTTAAGATCCAGGGAGCAGATAAATAGGCCATTGTACTAGGCTTGCCAGTTATTGGTGTTAATTTACTTGCTTACCAGGAAGCAAGTATATATATACTTCAAGGTTAGGTATACTGGCCAGTATTGGTCTGCTTTTATATATACTGTAGTATATAGGTCTTTCCTTTGGTGTAGGTTCTGGATTGTATATATATCTATATTCTAAGCCTCTGGCTACACTAGAAGCATACTTATAGTTAGGCCTAACTGCTGTATATTGTAGTAGACTATTCTTATTGGGTAAAGGAAAAGGGTAGGGCAAGCTACTGTTAGTTCTGTATCCCTAATATAATAGTGTTGTATTCTTTTGTATTTAGGGGCCTTATCCAGTCTTTAGGGAGGTGGCTGCTAGTGTTTGCTGTATACTTAAGGTTACTGGGGCACCTATATACCTGTTGTTTGTCTGGGGCTACCCTGGCTAGCCTTTGTCTCTTGGCTCCAATAACTTAGAAGCCATTGTTTTCTATGTATCCTAGTAGGGTAGCCACTGGGGGCACAGCAAACCTATAGGGGCAATTCTGGTATACTATATATACCTTCTTAACTGCTGCTTAGCAAGTAGTGCATTTGCAAGACTATAAGGGGTGGGCCTTAGAGCAATTAATATACTTTCCTTCTTTCTGTTTAGCCTTCTTTGTATACTTTACCTCTTGGTGCCCTTTTGCTATACAGTGGCTATACTTTGCTGGACAATAGCAGTATTTAGCTGTATAGCCTATTTGCTGGTATTTAAAGCATTGTATAACTAAATATTTCCAATAGAAGACTTCTACCTGGCAGATTTTATAGTTAAGGACCAGTCCCTGTTTAATAAGGAGGTTAGCTTATGCTGGTGTTACTACATTAATATATAGGGAGCCTTGCTTAGTATCTTTTGCTAGTCCCTGTTTTCTGTATATAACCTGTAGTAGATATAGTTCCAATGCCCAATGCTAGTTCTGGTATAGTATAGTATTTATATCTACCTATTAATCTTTAAAGGAGAGCCCCTGTAAGTTAGTATACCTTGCAATTACTGTAAAGTATACTTACTTAGGTTTGGCTATAGTGCCTATAACCTTTGCCCAGTTAGCTATGCCCTCCAATGCAAGCCTGGTATGCAAGCTATCTGTTATAATTACAATATCTCTACTGGGTAGAACCCTTACTACTAGAACCTTTTCTGTAGTTACCCCCTGTATTTCCTTGTTTATCTTTTCTACCAGTTATACTGGGGTGCATTCTTTCTATATAAGAGCCAGGTTATTAGGGCCCTGTTTAATAGTTAGATTGTACTTAAGTTAGGCAGGGACAGGCTTTTCTCTATTGGTGGTACAGGCTTCTATATAGGTCTATAGTCTGGTAGGTGTATTGTACACTGTTGTATTGGGGTAGTATAACTTTGTGTTTGCCTTATCTATTAGGGCCCCCAGTAGGTATAGTTAGAGTGCCTACTAGGTTTCCTTAATCTTAGTAAATACTGCAGTAGCCTTATCTTGTAGGTATATATCTATCTTATATAGTAGTTCTTTGGTGGTTACCACTGCAGTGCTGGTAGTTAGCTTTATATACACCTATTGTATATTCTCCTTCTCCCCTTTACCTTTTCTCCTACTTCCCTGCATCACAGGCAAAGTTATTCTGCGTGGCTTTAAGTAATAAAGACAGTCTTTAAGCTTCTGTATATATAACAAGAATATATATCTAATTTTATACTGTCTATTTCTAAGTAAAGTCTAAGTAAAGATATAATTATATAGCTATATAATAGTTACTATATTAGTAGTATAAAATTTATAGAAAATATATAAAACTATTTATTTATTTTCTATCTAAGTATAATAAAGATAAAATTACTAGCTATAGTTAAATATAATAATTACTTTAGATATTATAATTAGTAAATACTAATAATAGATACAATAGTATATTAAGCTTATATAGTATAGAGATTTAGTCTTTATATTAATATAGCTTTATAGTATTTAATTCTATATATTAGTAGTTTTTTTTTACTTAAATTTAGGGGTAGTTTAGTAAAAAGTTTTATAGATAAAAGAAAAAAAAAATTTAATTATATAATATAGCTTTTTTATATTAGGCTAAAGAAACTTTTTCTTTACTTTTATTTTATTAATAACTTTTAACCTACTTTTATTTTTTTAGTAACTTTTACTTTATTTTTACTTTATTAGTAACTTTTATTTTTTTTTATTTTTTTTTTATTTTTTTTTTACTTTTCTTTTACTTTTCTTTTATTTTTTTTTTACTTTTCTAGTAACTTTTACTTTTTTTATTTAGCTAATTTACCTTAATCTATATTGGCTTTTAGTAATAATAAAAATTATAGAATTAAGTAGTAAAAATATATATTAATAGAAAGACTAATATACTAAAAACTAAACTTAGTTAATTCTTAGAATTTTATATTAAAAATAGATTTAATTAAAAGCCTGTCTCTTATAGAGGCTACTATCTAAATTTTAGGGCAATTGGCCCAGTATTGGTGGCACTGTTAATAAAAAGGTAATTTTACTAATCTATTAATAGAAAAGAAATATTTTTCTTTACTATACCACCAATATTAGTCTAAATCTTCTGGAAATTGGATACTGTATACACCTATATTAGCCAACCAATATATCTAAATTTTAGAACTATGCAACTAACATTGCCTTTATAAACTACAAGCAAAAAATTTTTATTCCAAACTAGCAATTCTAGTGTTTCTAGCTACTTACACCAAGTACCTTTTCTGCACTATATACTACAAATACTATATAAACTATAGAAGTAGTACCTTTCTTTTATTGCTCTAGTAACTAACCTTTCTACCAATCTTTTCTACTCTCCTTACTATACCTAAAAGGCTTTACTATAGTTTGTATTGGCCTTAGTTCTGTTTCTGCAATTATAGGCTTAAACAAGACTGCTTAGTTTAATAGTTTTCTGCAAAGACTATTACCTAGTTTAGCTATTTTAGGTCTATAAAATAGAATATACTACCTTTTACTAGTTTTAACTTACTAAAACTAGTCTAGTTCTACTAGTAGACCTAGTTTAGCTTAGTATTAGTTAAAAACTAGCTCTATTTTTTAGGGAGACCTTTTTCTTTGTTTAGTTCTTTCTTGCTAGCTTTAGTTCTAGAACTTTAGCTAGATTAAGGTTTTTCTCTGCTTTTCTAGACCAAAAATAGAGGTATTAGTACTGCCCCTTTTTCTTTAACTACTATTTTACTTTTACTAGTTATATACCTATTTCTGTCTCTATTAGTGCCTTGGTGGTATAGCCACTGGTACAATAGTTTTAGATTTAGATATCTCTAGTTAGTTTTTAAAGTTTTCCCTCTAAAGAAGCTTTAGGGATTGGTAATTTTCCTCCAAAATAAATTACTACTAGAATAGCTTTTAGAGCTTAATTCTAGGAATCTTTTTTTCTCTTATATATACTACCCCCCTTCTTTTTGTAAAGTTTTCTACCTTTTGCTTAAAAAGGTATTTAGTTTACTAGTTCTCCCTAAAAACTAGTAAAGTATAGTAAGCTTGCAAGGCAATATACCTTAGTTTACTACTTCTAAGTAAAAAGTTAGTACCACTGCAGACAGAATTCTCTCTCTAGCTAGTAAACCTAGTATTTCTAGCTAAAATACCTACTCCATTAAATACAGGTAGCTTCTAAAGCTTAGGGAAGAGTCCCCAGAGAATTAAAGTAAAGCCAGTAAACCTACAAGCTAGAAATCTAGCTTAGAAAAGAAAGAACCTTAGTTAAGCTATTATAACTATACAAGAAGGAATTAACTTAGTTCTTTAAGACCTAGGCCCTAACTATAATAGGGTTACCAAGCTTTAAGCAGGATTAGGCTAATTTGGCCTGGAGGCTCTAAAGACAATATTAGAATAACCTCCACCCCCCTAACCCCCAATCTCTACCCCCCAGAGCCTTCCTAGCTACACTAGTATAGCAAAAACTGGAATCCCTTTAAAGGAGAAGCTTCTAACCCCCCAGTAGCTTAGAGAGCTAAAGATTAGAAGTCTAGCCTTGGCTAAACTTCTAGCCACTATACTACATACAATAGCCCTGGCAAAGATTAATAAAACTACCAAAAAGCATGGAATTGGACTTTTCTTAGGGGCTAGAAGACTGGCTAGCTCTAAGATTATTTTAGTGGCTAAAAATACAGCTACTAAGGATAGGGCTAAAGTAAATAAAGTATAGCTTAATAGCTTTGGCAAGCAAGAGAAAAACAAGGTCTATACTAGAAGGTATACTGTTCTAGTGCATAGAGTATACAAAGAAGCCTTTAAACAAGACTAGCAAGAAATTAGAGAAGCCAATATCCTAAAGTATAATTCTAATCTTAAAGGGTTTCTTAGAATTTAGCAATTCTACTGGAGAAGAGCTACTCTAAAGAATACCAAGAAGTCTGGCTCTATGCTTCTAGATCTCCAAACCCCTAAGCAAGCTAACTACCTAATTAATAATAGGCTAGTTATTAAGAATAAGCTTAAAACTATAGAGCTATTTAACTCTATATACCTGGTTTCTAGGTACTATTACTGCCAGGGGTATAGCCACCAAGCTAGATACTATACTAAAGCCCCCAAGTATAGTTTCTGCTCTAAAGGAGACTATAGATTTAAGCATTGCCCCCTAAAGGGGGACCTCTCTAGGGCTAGGTGCTCTAATTGCCAAGGAAAGTATACCTCTGGAGACATACAATGCCCTAAATACAAGGTTAAAACAGAGAGAATAGCTTTAGCCAAAGAGAATAAGCCTAGATTCTTTACTAGCAGGCAGGAAAACAAGCTTCCAATCCAATTAGAAGAACCAATACCCTTTAAAGTATCCCAGTTCCAACCTAGTAAAAGAACTAGGTTAGAACCCTCTAGTACCCAAGCTACTAAGAAGAGAGAAAGGCCTTTAGGCCTAGAAATTACTTAGAGAACTGCTACAAATTTCTATTTAAGAATAGAAACACTGTTTTAGGCTAAATCTTAGAATTAGGCTAAATTAGCAGGTGAAATAGATACTACAGAGAAAAATCCAGAGGCAAGCCAGAATCCCTCTAATTCTTAATAAAGATAGCCCAATATAATACTTACCTAAGAGACAATATTATGCATAGAATAGTAGGAGATCTACAGTTCTCTAGCTTCTATTTTATAGCTATATAGGAACCTTGGAAGAGTACTAGACTATTTTAAACTATAGAAAGGTCTAGTACTTAGTGGCTACCTCTATATCTAGATAAATTCTATACAAATGCCTGCTTCTTGTTAAATACCTCTCTATGCAAACCTGGAACCTGGTTAATAGATTTTCTATATCCAAATATTGCAATTCTTATAATTTTGGAAGAAGGGAAAGAGATTAAAGTTATAAATATATACTTACCACCCCCAGAGTTCTATAGAACTATAGATAGGCTCTCCCCTATCTATAAGCTTTAAGAATTAGAACTAAATACTAGTTCTAATATTCTGCTGGGAGACTTTAATCTTTACTATTCTCTTTGGAATGCTATAGAATCTACTGAAACCCATAAAATAGCAAAAGATCTATTGGAAATTATAGCTAGTTTAGGCCTGGAGCTACTTACCCCCTCTAAAATACCTATATAGATTAGGTATCCTTCTAAAACAACTATTAATCTGTCCTTTAGTTTAATAGATATAGCAGATAAGCTTATCTCTATATCTACCCCTAAGAATCTTTAGCATAGGTCTAACTATATACTTATAGTAGTGGATTTTGACCTAAAAACAGTACTAGACCAGCCAAATCAAAGCAAGTACAAATGGAAGGATACTAATTAAGAAAAGGTTTAAAACCTAGCTTAGGATCTCTGGTTTCCAAATAGCCTAAATAGCAGGGAAGAAATAGAATAATATACCTTCTATTTATAGCAAAAAATCCTTAGTATTGCTAAGATTACTGTTCCAAAAACAAGAGAGAATTCTACACCAAGCCAAAAAACTGTTCCCTGGTGGAATCCAGAGATTGCTAGTTTAATTTAGGAAGAGAGAAGCCTTAGAGCTAGAGCTACCTACCTAGATCTAGTTAAACAAGCTGCTAAAGCCAAGAAAAAAGCTATTAAAGAGTCTAAAAGATTCCAATTTAGACAATTTACCTACAGGCTTAGAGAAGATAGAGCAGTTTTGTAGAAACTAGCAAAGTAGGGAAGGCTAAGAAGCTACTTACCTATAGAGCTACCCTTAGTTCCCTCTCTAAAGACCAGAAATAGAGAATTGGCTACTATACACCAGTAGAAATCTTAGAAATTTGCAAACCAATTCTTTCCTTAGCTTCCAGAAGCAGATCTTAGAGACATAGAACAAGAGAATAGCTTTCCCCCTGCCCTAGAAGGGTTAGAACCTTCTACAGAGAAAGAAATTAGCCAATTTATAAAGGCAATAGTCTCCTGGAAAGCCCCTGGCCTGGATAGTATTTCTAATGGATTTCTAAAAGCCTTAAAACCTTCCCTCTATAAACCAATGCAAATCCTTATAGAGGGATATTGGAATTAGCAATACTATCCAAAGATCTTTAAAACTGCCAAAACAGTAGTTTTAAGAAAGCCTGGAAGGCCAGACTACTCTATTGCCAAGGTATAGAGGCCTGTAGTACTTTTAAATACTCTGGAAAAGGTTATAGAAGGGGTTATAGCTAGAAGGCTCTAGAATATAGCTAAGAAATATAGTTTTCTTCCTGCCACTTAATTTAGAGCTAGAAAGGGCTATTTAACTACCCATGCTTTAGATTTACTACTGGGGGCAATCAGAACTGTATAGCAGGGAAATCCATTGGAGAGAGATATAGCCTCTATTCTCTCTTTAGATATAACTGGAGCCTTTAACTATATTATTCCAGAAAGACTAGTCTATATTCTAAAGAAAAAGGGTATTCCAGAGTCTCTAGTAGGCTAGGTTAGAAGCTTTATACAGAATAGAGCCTCTGTTCTCTGGTTTAAAAATAAGCCTTCTAAGATATTTAATATCTATACTAAAACTCCCCAAGAATCTTATATATCTGCAATTCTATTTTTTCTCTACAATGCTAAATTAGTAGATCTATATAACCCAGAGCACCAGAGAGTATTAAGTATAGGCTTTAGTAATAATATAAACATTATAGTCTATAGAAAGTCTACTAAGCAGACTACTAGAACTCTAAATAGGGTCTATAGAAGGTACATTGCCTGGGCAAAGAGGTATAGAGCTAAATTTGCACCTAAGAAGTACTCTCTAATGTATTTTTTAAGAAATACAAGGAGATTTAACCTTGGAAAACCACTAGTTTTAGAGGGAACCAATATAACTATTTAACTACAAGAGAGTCTTAGAATTCTTAGTCTATTTCTAGATTCTAGGTTAAATTAGTTATAGCATTACAAAGCAATAGAGAGAAAATTAGCCACCCAAACCAATATATTAGCTAGGTTAACTGGCTCTACCTAGGGTATTCCATTGGAGAAAGGCAGGCTACTATATAAAACAGTGGTTCTACTAGCAATTATCTATGCCTCTATAGCCTAGTATATACCTACCCTGGATGGAAATTCCAAAGGATTAGCCAAAAAGCTAGAAATCTTCCAAAACAATGCTCTAAGAATAGTTAGTAGAGGTTTTAGAGCTACTCCAATCTATACATTGGAAACAGGCACTGGAATTGCCCCCCTAAACCTAGTTCTAGATACCCAGGTTACTCTATATAGAAGGAAAACAGCAGGCTCTGGCATTAAAAACCTTATTAAAGAGAAATACCTTAGAATTTAGACAAAGCTCCAAGAACTAAGAAACCACTAATACTGGAACCAGCTTAATAGAAAGATTAGGTATCTAGAGAAAACTATAGAGAATTAGTAAAATCTCTAGCTAAAGAATAGATTAAGGCAAGAAACTAGGTTATCTAGCAAATTTTAAGCTAGAGAGGCAATACTAGCTTTCTGGAGAAAGAAATAAAGTAAAATTACTAGGGAACTAGACCTTAGAATTAACTATTACTATCTAACTCTAGATTCCAAGCCTCTAAACCTTTATAGAGGTCTCTAAAAAGCTTAGTGCTCCCTAGCTATATAGCTTAGAACTAAAAAGATTGGTCTAGCTACTTTTCTCTATAAATAAGGGGTTCCTGGCTATAATAGCCCTCTATACTTCTGTAGAAGAGGTTAAGAAACTCCAGTCTATATTACTATATACTGTAAAAAGTATACCCTAGAAAGAAAAGCCTTAAAGGCTTAAACAGGCTCTATTAACTTTAAAAGGCTCTTAAAAAGTACAAAGGAAATTAACTACCTAACTAGGTAGTAGCTCTAATAGAGAATTCTACTACAGTTCTATTTAGTAAATTCTTTATTCTATAGAATATAGAAGGTAGCCTGCTTGCTTGTATTGCTTTTATTTCTTTTATTGTACTATTTTCTTCTACTTTTACTTTACCTTTTCTATTTTCTCTATCTCTCTCTTTTTTATTTTATTCTATATATTTTTACTATACCTCTCTTTTCTTTTCTTTGTATAGCCAAAATAGGCAATAGTTTTCCTTTATTATATACTAAAAGCCCTGTACTATCTACTTTCTTTATTGGTTTTATTTTTATTTTATTTTTGTTTGTTTTATATAACTTTTTGTATTTTTGCTAGTTATTTGTTTATTGTTACTCTATTTGTTTTGTTTTAAAGAACTGTTAATTCCTAACTATACAGGAATACTGGGTAGGCTTAATATTAAAAAAGCAGGCTTAATAAAGTATATATATAATAGTCTAGTAGCTTCCAATAGCCCTTAAGGCTTAGGGTATATTAATTTATTATTATTATTATATATTAATAGACTATTTCTATTTTTATCTCTAAGTAAATTCTAAGTAAAGATATAATTATATAGTGTAGTGGGGAGACTGCATCCCTAGGAAAAAGGGGTAGGTTTTCCTAATGCCAAGAATATATCTTGGCACTACAAAAGCTAGTTAGGTGTTGTAAGAACAATTTTTGTAAAAGTTTTTTCAGCATTATTATTTATTATTCTTTTTATGGCATACCTTAGGCAGAGTTATCTTTTTGGGGGAGCAGATTTTGTTTTTATTATACATTAAGATTTAGTTATTTCTTTTTGTGGTTGTAACCTTCTTGTTTTCCCTGATTTTGTTGTGTCTCTACTTCTTGAGCTTGTTTGACACCAAGCTATTAAATATTTTCACGGGAGGATTTCCCCTCTTTATCTAGCGACCACAACGCAATAGAAATTTTCATTACAGAAGAGAGAATTACAACAAAAAAGGGGGACTTAAGCTAAGTTCAATACTCTAAAGAGAGCTTTAACTGGAAAGGAAAGAGATCTCTGCTATAGCTAAGATATATAAGTTAAGCAAGATTAAGAACTTTAAGGAAAATAAGCAGAAGTGCCCCTTCTATTGTAGAAATTGTAATAGTTAAGCTGGTATCCTAAATTGTTGGCTCTATAGAGACAAGGCAAATCCACCTGCTATAGAAAATACAGTTTCGGCGCAGGTCAAGACCAACCCAAAGGAGACAGAGAAGAAAAACCCCTTTCTCTGCCCAGCAGTGCAAGAAGTAATATATATATACATTATTAGGTTTGCATTTTTTAAGGTACAGAGGTATAAGGATTTTGTTGTTTTATTGCAGAGTATTATTATACAATTTCTTTTACAAGAGGTTTAGAGTCAATATCACCAGAGAAAAATTTTGCAGGATACTATATTGTTAAGTTTAAGTTCTGCTATAACCAGGGAAAACCCAGTTAGAAAGAAAACCCCTACTATAGAAAGTAAAAACAGCAGGGGAGAATCTACTCCTTTATCTACAATATAATTTACTGGATACCAGAGACTAATAGTGCTGATGCCCTGTCCTGGGACAAGCAGTGCTCCTTACTTTAGAGGAGAAAACACAACAGTGTTTCTTTATATATAGGAAGGGCTCTGTAAGGACTATTTTATTTAGAAGAAGGATAGCTTTAAATACCTGCTAGAATACTGCACCCCATTAATTAGTAATGCAGCCCATAGATTTTTGGGCTTTAAGACCCAAAACTGGAACCAGTTCTGCAATACCTTTAGGAAGGAGTACAAGGCCTACAATATTAAGCAGAAGATTTACACCAGGCAGTACCTGGAGGCAATCTGTAGAGCACAGAGACCCTGGGATAAAAACCTAGTTAAGTTTATTTAGGAGTTTAAGGCTATCTTAGACAAGGTTATAGAGAAAGGACACTTGGATTTATATACTAGAACCACCTTGTTTCTCCACACCATTCCAGAAGAACTAGGACATAGGATCTTGAATACACTTAATATAGATTTAGAAGACCTGGACAAACTCCAGTGGAGCCCTATTCTGCAGGAAGCAAAGTTGATTCTCAAGACTAGGGAAAGAACAAATAGGTTCTACAGGTTGGCAGAATTAATAAAGAAGGCCAAGCAAGCCACAGCAAAATTTAATAGGCTAAACAAACTGCTAATACACTAAACCATTCCTTTATCAATGTTGTGGAACAAGTACAGGGACCCTGCTGAGAGAACAAAAGAAGAGAGGAAAAGCAGGAGCAAACCAAGAGGTAATCTACCAGTTCCTTAAGTAACTGGGGTGGACAAGGAGGATACCTCTAAAGTTAAAAAGAAGCTTAACAAAGTAGTAAAAGAACTAAAGGCATTGTTAATGCCTCTTAGGGCATTGCAAATGCAAAACAATGTTTGCAACCAAGGATATATCCAGCAAGTTCTATAGATGCCTAACCTGCAGTAGCCTTCTCTTTCCAACCATCAAGCTCTTGTCAGCGCACTACAGGAACTGTGCAACTACTGTAACAAAACTGGACACAAGCAGAGAATATACAACCACTTGTTAGAGTACAAAAGGCTTGGATATATCCACTGGGATAGAAGTACAAGGCAACTCAAGTTTGGTTGTTGGGGATAAGGAAGAAATCCAATCCCTATAAAATTTTAAACAGGTGTCCCTAAGAAAAAAGCAGTTATTAAATAGTACTAGAGAGTAGTAAGTACACTACCAATAAGTTAAGGTACACCTGTACCTCCGCCTGCTGCTTCCTCCCAGAATACCCAAAATTAGGTAAATATAAGGAGCTTTTAAGTGGGATTTAAGTCTATCTCCAAAGTGGAAGAAATTAGTTCCAAGGAAAGCAGCACAGAGAACAAGTATAACAAAGATAAGAGAACCTTGGAAGACAACAACTGGTTCTATATAAATGCAATATACATTAGCAAGCCAAAAGGAAGGAAGAGAAGCCTAAAGGATGCTGCTTATCTATCTACAAAGACACAGTGTAAAGGATTGTACATGGAACCTATTATTAAGAAGACAGGTATAGTAAAGACAAGGAAACTAAGGAACTGCTAAAGAAAGGGATATTAAAGAGTGTTTCTATTAAAGATATTAAGATAGTGGATAGACCTAAAGGATATTAACCAAGAAAACAGTTACCCAAGAAACTGGCATTAATAATTAAAGACAGTACTAATGTTCGCAATATTCTAGAGATAATCTTAAAACAAGAGGTTCAAGGGATTACAATTGGTCAGCTTCTAGGAATATTATTAAAATTGCACAAAATAGTCTTTTCCACCACCCCTGGCATAGAAGGCCCAGGTGAACCATTGAAGGCTAGAGTTAACTATATTTAACAAAACAAGACTTCTTTGCTGGTTTTAAAAAGTATTGTTAAGGAAGAAAGACAGATAATTTACACTGCCAATACTCTCAAGGTTTAGGTTTAAATAGGTCAATTCAATGTAGATGTTATCTTAGATATAGGTTTAGAGATTAATATTATTAGAAGGGACATTGCTTGGCACCTTGGATTACCTATCTTAATAGAAATTAACCTCCAGATAGTTGCTTAGAACAGTGCAGTAGTTAATTGTACAGGGTTTTGCAACAAAGTTCCTGTATAAATTAGGGATCTAGTTATATACTGTCCCCTAATTATTGTTAACAGTAGAGATACTGGTATTCTGCTTGGAAGACCCTGGCAAGACACAGCTTAGTGGGGGTGCTCTACCAATAACAATGGCAATGTCACTGGCTATATTTTCTTGGAAGACAGAATATAAGTCCTTGAGTTTCTGTGTTTCTGTGCCAGCAGAGAGACAAGGAGAGGAGGGAATTTAATAAGGACCTGCTCCCCTGCTTTAAATAAGTAGGCAAACCTCTAACCCCAAGGGTATTTGCTGCAAGGATATATAGGGAAGATAGAATAATAGTAAAGAAGAAGGAGGTAAGGTTTATAGATAAGGAGAAGGTCTAGGGTCAGGGAGAAGATAAGCCAATAGAGTAGTTGTCTAGGTCAGTGAAACACTGCACAAGGAGAAAGAAGACATTAAAAGGGGTAAAAGAGGTAGTTAGACTTGCAGAGAAGATACTATCCTGGAGCAGAGAAAAGGTACAAAGGAAGGAAGGCTATATCCTTCCAAAGTTTGTTAAAGGCCACCCCTACGCGAAAGCTTCTGGGTTGGTTGAATACTGTATATTAAGACATGCATGGCTTGCAGGGTACAAGAAGACAAGGGCAGAAAAGTATATCCTTAAGAGCAGTAAGGCCAGAGTTATAACAATATACAAGAGAAAAGGGCAGAAGATTCACCTAGTTAACCTAGAAGTATTAAATAGTTCTACACCTGGTAGTTTTAAGGATTGGGAGGAGAGATATCTCAAAAAATATTATTTGTTATATTAGTAACCTAGGATAGAACTACCCTTTGTAAAATATTTTTGCCCAAGGATCTTTTAGTTTCCCCTATTTACCTGTATAATAGAAGAGAAAGAAAGCTAGATAATTGTTAGAGACTTTTTAACTAAGGAGAAAAGAGTTATACTAAAGACAGTATTTCTTTTATAGGATAGAGCCCTTGCATGGTTGTTTAATAAGGTTGGAAGGATACAGCCTAAAGTTACACCTTCTATAAGGATATAGACAATCGAGCACAAGGTATAGTATATAGTGGGGTTTTAAGTCCCTAAAGCACTGGAGCTAACTGTTGCTAAGATCTTCCAAGACAGAATTTATAATAGAATCTTTAAGCAGTGTTATAGGCTGTACCAAAATCTGTAGTTTCTGGTCCCTAAGAAAGACTCAGGCCATTAATTTATTAATACAGTACAGTATATAAACAAGGTTACTATTAGGGACACTAATATACCTTCCAATACTAATAAATTTGCCAAAGAATTTGGTGGCCTTGCTATCTATTCCTTAATTAATATCTTCTCTGGCTATGACCAGTTAACATTGGACAAGAGAGACCACAATATAATAGTGGTAATAACTTCTTTAGGGCTTCTCTAACAAACCACAGTATTGCAGGGAGCAGTAAATTCCGTTGCTTAGTTTATACAGGCTATAACAAAAATCCTACAGAGAGTTACACTGTTAGCTTATTAAGTCTTTATAGATAACATTGGAGTCAAGGGGCCAAAGATAACTTATAACAATAAAGAGGCCTTTCCAGGGATCCAGTGCTTTGTCTTTAAATACATTAAAAACCTTGACAAGACTCTGTATCTTTTGGAAATTGCTGGTTGTATAATTTTAGCTGTTAAGTCCCAATTTCTTGTTCCTGGGGTAAAAGTAGTAGGATGGGTTTGTAGCTTTAAAGGGCAATGGCCTACAGAAACCAAAGTTGCAAAAATAGTAAACTAGAAGACACTAATAGATATACAAGGTATACAAGAATTTCTAGGCACTTGTAGATACTTTAGGTTATATATTAAACAGTACTCTTGGTATACTAACCTACTATTTTAGCTTCTCCAAAAGAATACTAAGTTTCTGTGGACCAACAAAAGAGACAATACTTTTAATAAGCTTAAGGAGATTCTAAGTTTGTTCCCTGTAGTCCTTCCTTTGGACTATTCTATTGAGCCACTAGTAATTATAGTAGTGGTTAACACCAGCAAGACAGGATAGGGCGTAGTCCTAATGTAGATCCAGAGAGAAAGAAGACACCCTGCCTGGTTTAAGTTAGAAGTATAGTTAAAAACTAAGTTAGAGTATAATACTGGAAAAAGGGAGTATTGTACCATTCTTAAAGCACTAAAGAAGTTTTAGCACTGGCTGTACAGCATGCACTTTACCTTGGAAATTAACGCCAGGACACTTATTGCATAATTAAACAGAACAGCCATAGATTTGCCTGGAGCACTGGTAATATAATGGTTGGTGTGGATCTGCATATTTAATTTCCATGTTAAGTATATCCCCGGTTCAAAACACACTGCTGCGGACAGATTATTGCAGAGGGACCCAACCAATAAAGAACTCAAGGAGAAAGCTAGAGAATAGAATATTAATAAGTTTGTTTCTACTTATATAGGGAGTTTAATTGCTTGAGTTTATAGCAGACAAAGGTGCAGGGAAGATAATAATAATAAAAAGCCTGTTAGAGTATTGGATCTATTATATACTAAGAAATATAAGTAAATTGCTTATTACCTAATAACTCTAAAATACCCTAAAGGAATAATGTCCTCTAAGTTTTCTTAGTTTTATAAGAAAGCTATTAAATACTGTATAGAAGGAGAGCATTTATTTTGGTGTACCCAGAAGAATACACTGTTGCAATATATAATAGACAGAGAGGCTAAACAAAAAAGGATTATTGTTGCTCTCCACAATAAATATAGGCACTAAGGACAAGAAGGGACCTACCACTTTATTAAAAAAAGATATTGGTGGGAAGGATTGTACTAAGATTGCCAAAAATATACTTCTAAATATTATAAATATTAAGTATAGTCTTCTAACAGTCCTAAAGAACCTCTGCACCTAACTTGGATATTAACAATCTAGACCTAGGTTGGTGTTAATATTATATATATGCCTCCTAACAAGGGCAAAAATTTCCTAGTGCTTGCTTAAGATAACCTTAGCAATTGGCCAGAAGGAAGAGCTCTCCAAAGAGTAGATTTAAGTTTGGTAGTATAGTTCTTGTATAAAGATATAATCTATTGTTACAGCTGCCTGCTCCAGTTTACCATTAATGGCGGACCTAAGAACAAAAGCATTAGCAAAGAGCTAGCAAGACAATACAAAGTTTAGTAAGTAAAGATTTCCCTGTATAATTTACAAGCAAACAGAGGCATTAAAGTAAATTATTAGTATATTAAGAATAGTCTCTTAAAGTACACCAGTAGTAAGGGAAAGGGCTAGGTAAAAGCATTGCCCTCTATCCTTTTTGTAGCCAGGAATACTACTTTAAACAGCACCGGTATAACTCCCTATTGTATAAATTACAGACAAGAAGCCATGCTGCCTATAGAACTTAAGATACCAATGTAGAAAACCTTGGACTGGGACTCTATAAGGACAACAGCCAATTTACTGGCCATGCAAGCCCAACAACTGGAAAGAAGGGATAATAACTTAACTAAGGCTGTATACTACCTTAATAGAATACAAAGGCAAAATAGGGACTACTTTAACAATATATACAATATTTATAGGGAATTGCTTGATATGGGAGACCTGGTAGTCCTTAAGGACACAAAACTTGCGCAAGATATATCCAGTGTAAAGAAATTAGCCTTCCAGTGGCTTGGGCTATACAGGATTTATATAGCAAACCAGGACAAAGGGTATTTTAAACTTAAGGAACTAGATAGTGCTTAGTTATAGGGTATAGTTATAGGTAGCAAGTTAAAGAAGTACAGGTTAAGGACTCCTCTAGTGGAGGGAGAAGCAGGCGGGCTGGGTAAGAGTCCTAATTAGGACACCAGCATAGAAGAAGAAGGAAGACAGCTAGACAGAGCTAAGGAAGATACAACAAGCTCTAACAAAGAAGGAAAAGGGGACAGGGTTAAATATAAAGAAAGCAGCAGCAAAGATAGACAAGGGTCCAATAGCCAGGCCCCCATTATTAAAAGAGAGTTGCTGGGGGATAGAGAAAGGAGCAAAGGAGAAGAAAATAAGGAGAACTCTAATAAAGAAGGGGACAAGTATAATAAAGAAGAGAAAAGTATTAACAAGGAAGTAGAAGAGAGTAGAAAGAGAAGGATTCCAAAAGGGAGGGACTTTATGGTTGTTATACCCTAACAATATTTAAATACAAAGAGGTAAAGTAGTCTAGAACTACAAAGAAATATTTTCTATTGTTTAAATTTATTTATTCTATTTATACAAGCTTTCTTTTGTCTATTTTTTTAAAGTTTTTCATCTTTGTTTTAAAACCTAAGAGCCTTCGCAAGTGCTCTATACTTAAGCTTATCAACATTAAATTCCTCTATCTTATATATGTTGTGGTTAATTGATCGGATCTCACAAGCAACTTTAGGAGCCCACCACAGCATTTTAGAGGTACAAAGAGTTATAATTTAATATCCTGCAAGGCAATAAAGCCTCCGCAACTCTTTCTAAAATATTACCAATTTGCCATCAGACATATTGTCCAGGTCAGGAGGACTCTTAAGGAAGTAATAATTATTAAAGTAGACTTCTTTCTCTGTTGGAATAGTAGAAAAGTTGGGAACAAAGGGGGCTTTGGAGACATAGCTAGGGCTAATAGAAAAGCAAGAGAAGATAGAAGGGACTGCAACTACATAGGTAGAGAATATCTATTAGTTATTGGCACAGTAGAAATAACTAGATAGAAACTTACCCAGAGAGCACCTATCCTTAATACCCTTTAAAAGACACAAAGCACATGCAGAAGGCATGTTATTATTCAAGAGTTTAGAAGGAGCAACAATACAGCAAGAGAAAACTCTATCCCCAAGATAACAGTAATTACACAGCCTAACAACAGGCCTACAAGTCTATATAATAGCTGCAAGGACATTAGTTTTGTTGAGGAGGTTATAAAGTTTACCAGGGTGTATAGTATTCCAAGATAGATATTAAAGTAAGGGGAGCTTCTAAAGGTCTTTAAACTTCTTCCCGCGGAGAGCAATATAGAACAATCTAGAGAGCTAGAGATTTATATAGTTATTCTTAAAATCTTCCAGAAGCAAGCAGCTAACTTTCTACTGCTTCCCTAGAATACTAATATATCAGTATATATTCCACAAAACTGTAAGAGCCTTAAGGCACCCTTACAGTCTAGGAGACTTAATAGCCACTTAGTGTAGAAATTCTACAGGTTCAGGTCTCTCTTCTTAAGCTTGTTGGCGGAGACATAAGGATAAAACCCATGCATAGAGAGCATAGAGAGATTCAAACAAACAAGAGCCTTAATATAGGCCACTCCTATATATTAACAAAATAGATTAGCTTAAGTTTTCCAGTGTGTTTCCAAGACTCTAATGCAGAGGGTGTACTTTCTGTTGGACCCAGCAACTTACCTTTCTTTAAATTACTAACCGGCGAAAGGACTTTGTAACTAAATCTAATATTTAAGGGCATTGTAAAGATAGCAGTCTATATTTTATTATTTCCTACAGACACAGGGAGATATCTAACAACAGACAAAGCATTCAAAGGGCTTAAGGAAGGTATATTTTCTAGGTCTAAGGTATTATAACAGGACTCTATACATTGTATTTAAATTAGCTATAACCCTGTAATTTTATAGCTATTTCCCTTAACTTCTGTACTTCTTTTAACAGATTTCTTGTTCTGTTTTAAGAGAATTTAGTTTGTAATAGAGTTTTCTTACCTGCTAAGTGCTTTAGTGCATTACCAGTTAGAGAGTTTAGTACAGGTTATTTTATAGCCATCTTAACTTGTTAGAATGGTTACTATTGACAAAGGGGATCAAGAATTTAGTTAGGCAGGAGATATAGAGAGCAACAATACACTCTAAGGGGTATCCTAAGAAAAGAATTTAGGACTTTGTAAAGAACAAGCTAAGAAAGAATAGGTTTGCTAAGGACTTAGTAAGGGATTAAGACAGGTTAGAATACAATCTAGAGAAATCTACAAAGGGTTCTTAATGGAATAAGCCAAGCAATTAAAGCACTGAGTTAGGAAGCTGTAAGAGTTTAGATCAGAAAGATAGACTTAATAAACAATACATCTAAAGAAAGATTAAAAGAGAGGTAAAAGGTTCTAACACAACAACAAAGCTTAAGTTAGTGCTAGAACAAAAGTAAAAAGAAATTAACCAGAGCTCACCACCCAGGATTCTTAAAGATAAGTTACTTAGTAAGCCAATTATAATCTTGGTTAGGCAGAGTAGAGAAAAGATCTAGAACAGAGACAAAAGGCTTTTTATTAATTCTATAAACTAAAGACTATCTACTAATAATTTATAAAGTTAAAAGCTCCTAGCTTCTACTAAACTTAAGAGTCTTAAACAACTTTATTAATATAGGCCACGCTCTATTAAGACATTCCCTCTGTACAATGTTCCTCAATAGCCCTTTTTAACAGTTTAAGAAGAGCATTGGCTTGGAACATTAAACTTATAGTATAGTCTTCTTTACTCTCCTAAGGAAATTATAGAATAATGCAGAGATTCCTAAACAAAGCATCTTTACCCTGCCCATTAACAATAATTAGAGAATTATTTAGTCTTACAGAACCCAAGGGAGAGTTAGCTATATCCTCTAGAGTAGTCTTTAGATTAAGGAACAAGAGAAGTAAGTAGACAGTATATTTATTAGGGAACTTCTTTAAATAGCTTTTCTTTGCAGGGGATTAAGTAGTCTTTTAATCTAAAGAAATAAGTTAGTTATCATAGCTATAGATTTTAGTAGATACAGTAAGACCCTTACAATACCTGCAACAACTTGCCTTCCTGTTCCAAATGCAGTACAAGCAAGCACCGCCCATCACAACATTATTACCTTCAAGGGGAATTGGCACAATGCAGAGCAAGAAAATACAGACATACCCTGGATAACTGGAACAGAAAGAGCAGACATTAACCTTCTTTCCTTGGGTATAAATTAATACAGCTTGTTGGTAAGTATTTGTAAGCAGATCTTGGACCTTGCTAAAGTTCCAAGATATTAGATATCTCTCAGGGAGCTTAACAAAGTTTACAAAGAAATTACTAGAGGGGTATACAATAAACAATCTAGTAGTTTGGGAATAACTATAGAAAGACAGAAGAATTTCCTGGCATTTCCCACTAACTGTATACTCTTCTCCTGGAAAACAGTTAGAAGGTACCACACTAGGCAAATTAGCAAGGGCTTTAGGACTCCCTTACTTTTAGAAAATACCAATTTAAGATTACTCTTATAGACTAAATCCCCTGGGTTAAACAGGTTTTTGTCCTTATCTTTGTCAAAGTTATTATAGGGGCGGCCATTATCATCTAAGTTGTTATTGGGAGACACATAATCAAGTATTTAAGCATTATCTAGGATATTAATTAGCTATATATCTATAAAAAACATTTCCAGGACATTTCCCAGGGACCAGATACTCTTACAGCTCTGGATATCTAAAAAGGAAACTTACTTAAAGAAACTCTTTCTCTTTGTCTAGGCTTATTTAAGGTACTTTCTTTGCGCAAGGACTTAATGCAACAAGTATAGACAGGCAGGGACAGATAATATTTTAGTACAGCAGCACCAGGGCTTTTGTTTTCAGCAGGATTGCTGGTACAAGGATACTTAGGAGTTTCTACTGTATTGGTTAGCCTGCTTGTATTTCCTTGCTATTTTGCTTAAGTTTTGTAATATTTCTATAATCCTGCAGACTGGTCTTTGGTATTATTTTCCTAATAATAGTGCTTCCTACTTACTGGAGCCATGCAATACACTACTAACAAGAGGTTTTGTTGGGGTCTTGGACAGAGAGGCCATAATTCTACTAATGGTTAGCTATATATTTAAGGGTCTGTTAGTTTGGCGAAACTAGGAATTTACCTGTTCAAGGAGCAGAATAGAAAGAATTAAGTAAGTCAGTTTAAGTACTTAGAAGGTTATAAAAGAAAGAAGAGAAGGACTCAACAACAGAAGGTAAAGTCTTAGTAGGTGCATCACAAACTAACAACAACAACAATATTACATTACTAGGCTACAACCTTTCTTTTTACTTTACCTTAATTCTACTATATTCTTTCTTTTCTCTTGTTTTGCCAGGCTATTTACCTTAGTTACTCCCTTCTTTTACAATGTTCTATACTGCTTCTCTGGCAATTTACTACTTCTAGAGCTTAAGGCTTTTAACTATCCCTTAGTTCCTTAGTTTTCTATATCTCCCTACTATATTTATTATACTTTTATTTCACCTTTTCCTTTTTCTTTAACATCAGGGGACAACATTTTTGGGTATAGTTAAGTTATAGTAGGGAGACTATATCCCTAGAAAAAAGGGGTAGGTTTTCCTAATACTAAGAATATATCTTGGCACTACAAAAGTTAGTTAGGTGTTGTAAGGACAATTTTTGTAAAAGTTTTTTTAGCATTATTATTTATTATTCTTTTTGTAGTATACCTCAGGCAGAGTTATCTTTTCAGGGGAGCAGATTTTGTTTTTGTTATATATTAAGATTTAGTTATTTTTTTTTATGGTTGTAACCTTCTTGTTTTCCCTAATTTTGTTGTGTCTCTACTTCTTGAGCTTGTTTGACACCAAGCTATTAAATATTTTCACGGGAGGATTTCCCCTCTTCAATAGCTATATAATAGTTACTATATTAGTAGTATAAAATTTATAGAAAATATATAAAACTATTTATTTATTTTCTATCTAAGTATAATAAAGATAAAATTACTAGCTATAGTTAAATATAGTAATTACTTTAGATATTATAATTAGTAAATATTAATAATAGATACTATAGTATATTAAGTTTATATAGTATAGAGATTTAGTTTTTATATTAATATAGCTTTATAATATTTAATTCTATATATTAATAGTTTTTTTCTACTTAAATTTAGAGATAGTTTAGTAAAAAGTTTTATAGATAAAAAAAAAAAGTTTAGTTATATAATATAGCTTTTTTATACTAGATTAGAGAAATTTTTTCTTTACTTTTATTTTTTTAGTAACTTTTACTTTACTTTTATTTCTTTAATAACTTTTACTTTATTAGTAATTTTTACTTTATTTTTATTTCTTTAGTAACTTTTATTTTACTTTTACTTTACTAGTAACTTTTACTTTATTTTTATTTCTTTAGTAACTTTTACTTTATTTTTACTTTACTAGTAACTTTTATTTTTTTTTTATTTTTTTTTACTTTTTTTTTTTTTTTTTATTTTTTTTATTTTTTTTTTTTTTTTTTTATTTTTTTTTACTTTTTTTTTACTTTTCTTTTATTTTTTTTTTACTTTTCTTTTATTTCTCTAGTAACTTTTACTTTACTTTTACTTTACTAGTAATTTTTACTTTACTAGTAACTTTTACTTTACTAATAACTTTTACTTTATTTTTATTTTTTTAATAACTTTTACTTTTTTTTTACTTTTTTTTTATTTTTTTTTTACTTTTCTTTTACTTTTTTTTTTTTTTTTTTTATTTTTTTTTACTTTTTTTTTACTTTTTTTTTATTTTTTTTTATTTTTCTTTTACTTTTCTTTTACTTTTTTTTTACTTTTCTTTTATTTTTTTTTTACTTTTTTTTTATTTCTTTAGTAACTTTTACTTTACTTTTATATCTTTAGTAACTTTTACTTTACTTTTATATCTTTAGTAACTTTTACTTTACTTTTATATTTTTAGTAACTTTTACTTTTTCTATTTAGCTAATTTACCTTAACCTATATTGGCTTTTAGTAATAATAAAGATAACAGAACTAAGTAGTAAAAATATATACTAATAGACTATTTCTATTTCTATTTCTAAGTAAAGCCTAAGTAAAGATATAATTATATAGCTATATAATAGTTACTATATTAGTAGTATAGATTTTATAGAAAATATAAAATATTGCTTGTTTATTTTTTATCTAAGTATAATATAGATAAAAATACTAGCTATAGTTAAATATAGAAATTACTTCTATAGAATTTTAATATATATTGGTATAGCTATTTTGGGCCCCTGTTGCCTACTAAAATATAATGCACCAATATAGCTTTTCTAGCTATAGCCTAACCTCTGCAATTACTATATACCTATATAAATAGTTAATAATAATAATAAATTAATACACCCTGAGCCTTAAGGGCCATTGGGAACTGCTAGACTAGTATATACATGCTTTATTGAGCCTGCTTTCTCAACATCAAGCCTACCCAGTATTCCTGTGCAGTCAGGAATTGACAGTTCTTTAAGACAAATAGAGCAACAAAAGCCAAATAACAAAAAGAGATACAAAAGGTTATACAAAACAAACAGAATAAAACTAATAAAGAGAGTAGATAGTACAGGGCTTTTCAGTATACAATAAAAGAAAACTATTGCCTATTTTGGCTATACAAAGAGAAGAAAAGAGAGGTATAGTATAAATATAGAGAACAATAAAATAGAAATAGAAGAGATAGAGAAGTAGAAAAAGAAAATATAGTAAAAGCAACATAAGTAAAAGTAATACAAGCAAGCAGGCTGCCTTCTATATTCTATAGAACAAAGAATTTGCTAAATAGAACTGTGGCAGGATTCTCTGTTGGAGCCACCACCTAGTTAGGTGGTTAATTCCCTTTGCACTTCCCAAGAGCCTTTTAAAGTCTATAGAGCCTGTTGGAGCCTTTAAGGCCTCCCTTTCTAGGGTATACTTCTCACAGTATATAGTAACATGCACTGGAGTTTCTTGACCTCTTCCACAAGAACATAGAGGGCTATTATAGCCAGGAACCCCTTGTTTATAGAGAAAAGCAGCTAGACCAATCTTTCTAGTTCTAAGCTGTATAGCTAGAGAGCACTGAGCTTTCTGGAGACCTCTATAAAGGTTTAGAGGTCTAGAATCTGGAGTTAGGTGGTAGTGGTTAATTCTAAGGTCTAGTTCCCTAGTAATTCCACTCCATTTCTTTCTCCAGGAAGCCATTATTGCCTCTCTAGCCTGAGATTTACTAGAGGACCTATTCTCTTGCCTTAATCCATTCCTTAGCCAGAGATTCCACCAATTTCTGTAGTTTCTTCTGGACCTAATCTTTTTATTAAGCTGGCTCCAGCTTTGGTGGTTTCTTGGTTCCTGAAGCTTTGTCTGAATTTTAAGGCATTTCTCTTTAATAAGGTTTTCAATCCTTGTGCCTGCTGTTTTCCTTCTATATAGAGCAACCTGGGCATCCAAAACTAGGTTTAGGGGGGCAATTCCAGTGCCTGTTTCCAATGCATGGATTGGAGTAGCTCTAAAACCTCCACTAACTATCCTTAGAGCATTGTTTTGGAAGGTTTCTAGCTTTTTAGCCAATCCTTTGGAATTTCCATCTAGGGTAGGTGTATGCCAGGCTATAGAGGCATAGGTAATTGCTGGTAGAACCACTGTTTTATACAGTAGCCTACCTTCCTCCAATGGAATACCCCAGGTAGAGCCAGTTAACCTAGCTAGTGCATTGGATTGGGTAGCCAATTTCCTCTCTATTGCTTTGTAATGCTGACCAATTTAACCTAGAGTCTAGAAATAGACCAAGAATTCTAAGACTCTCCTGTGGTTGAATAGTTATATTGGTTCCCTCCAAAACTAGTGGTTTTCCAAGGTTAAACCTTCTAGTATTTCTTGAAAAATGCATTAGAGAGTACTTTTCAGGGGCAAACCTAGCTCCATGCCTCTTTGCCCAGGCAATACACCTTCCATGGACTCTATTTAAGGCTCTAGTAGTCTGCTCAGTAGATTTTCCATAGGCTATAATTTTATATCATACTGAAGCCTATACTTAATACTTTCTGGTGCTCTGGATTGCATAGATCCACCAATTCAGCATTATAGAAGAGAAATAGAATTGCAGACATACAAGACCCCTGAGGAGTTCCAGCATAGATAAAGGTTTTAGAAGCCTTGTTTTCAAACCAAAGAATAGAGGCCCTATCCTGCATAAAGCTTCTAACCCAGCCTACTAGAGACTCTGGAATACCCTTTTTCTTTAGAATATAGACTAGCCTTTCTGGAATAACATGGTCAAAGGCTCCAGTCATCCAAGGAGAGAATAGAGGCTATACCTCTCTCCAGTGGGTTTCCTTGCCATACAGTCCTAATTGCACCTAGTAGTAAATCCAAAGCATGGGTGGTTGAATGGCCCTTTCTAGCTCCAAATTGGGTGGCAGGAAGAAGGCTATATTTCTCAGCTATATTCTGGAGCCTTCTGGCTGTAACCCCTTCTATAACCTTTCCCAGAGTATTTAGAAGTGCTACAGGCCTCCATGCCTTAGCAATGGAGTAGTCTGGTCTTCCAGGCTTTCTTAAAACTACTGTTTTGGCAGTTTTAAAGATCTTTGGATAGTATTGCCAATTCCAACATCCCTCTATAAGGATTTGCATTGGTTTATAAAGGGAAGGTCCTAAGGCTTTTAGAAATCCATTAGGAATACTATCCAGGCCTGGGGCTTTCAAGAGGCTGTTGCCTTTATAAATTGGCCAATTTCTTTCTCTGTAGGGGGCTCTAGGTCTTCTAATGCAGCTGGGAAGCTTATATCTTCCTCTATATCATGTAAATCTGCCTCTGGAAGCTGGGGAAAGAATTGGGTTGCAAATTCCTGAGATTTTTGCTGGTGTGTGGTAGCAATTTCTCCATTGCTAGTCTTTAGAGAGGGAACCAGGGGTAGTTCTATAGGCAAATGGCTTTTTAACCTCCCCCACCTTGCTAGTTTCCACAAAACTGCCCTCTCTTCCCTAAGCCTGTGGGTAAATTGTCTAAATTGGAATCTTTTAGACTCTTTAATAGCCTTTTTCTTGGCTTTGGCAGCTTGTTTAACTAGGTCTGGATGGGCAGCCCTTGCTCTAAGACTTCTTTCCTCCTGAATTAGGCCAGCAATCTCTGATTCCACCAGGGAGCAGCTTTTTGGCTTGGTTTAGAGTTTTCTCTTGTTTTTGGAACAGTAATCTCAGCAATACTAAGAATTTTTTGCTGTAAATAGAAGGCATACTGCTCTACCTCTTCCCTGCTATTTAGGCTATTTGGAAACCAGATATCTTGGGCTAGATTTTGGACTTCTTCTTGATTGGCATCCTTCCATTTGTACCTTCTTTGATTTGGCTGGTCTAGCACTGTTTCTAGGTCAAAATCCAATGCTATAAGCATGTGGTCAGATCCATGTTGAAGATTCCCAGGGGTAGATATAGAAATAAGCTTATTTGCTATATCTATAGAGCCAAAAGAGAGATCAATGGTTGTCCTGGAAGGGTGCCTAATCCATGTAGGCATTTTAGAGGGGGTAAGTAGCTCTAGGCCTAGACTAGCTGTAATTTCCAATAGATCCTTTGCCATTTCATGGGTTTCAGTAGATCCCATAGCATTCCAAAGAGAATGGTGAAGATTAAAGTCTCCCAGTAGAATATTAGAGCTACTTAGCTCCAATTCTTGAAGCTTATAGATTGGAGAGAGCCTATCTATAGTATTGTATGCTCCTGGGGGTGGTGAATATATATTTATAACCTTAATCTCCTTCTCTTCTTCCAAAATTGTAAGAATTGCAATATTTGGACATGGAAAGTCTATTGACCAGGTTCCAGGCTTGCATAGAGAGGTATTCAGTAGAAAGCAGGCATTTGTATGGAATTTGTCTGGATATAGGGGTAACCATTGGGTACTAGATCTTCCTATAGTCTGAAATAGTCTAGTGTCTTTCCAAGGTTCTTGAATAGCTATAAATTGGAAGTTAAACAGCTGTGGATCCCCTATTATTCCAAGCATAATATCCTTGCTCAGGTGGGTGTTATATTAAGCTACCCTCATTGAGAATTGGCAGGATTCTGGCTTGCCTCTAGATTCTCCTCTGTGGTATCCATTTCACTTGCTAATTCAGCCTGATTTTGGGATTCAGCCTGAAATAGTGTCTCTATTCTTGAATGGAAATTTGCAGCAGTTCTCTGGGCAATCTCCAGACCTGAAGGCCTTCCTCTCTTTCTAGTAGCCTGGGTGGAAGGTTCTAACCTAGTCCTTTTGCTACTAGATTGGAGCTGGGATGCTTCAAAAGGTGTTGGTTCTCCTAATTGAATTGGTAGCTTGTTCTCCTGTCTACTAGCAAAGAATTTAGGCTTGTTCTCTTTGGCCAAGGCTATTCTTTCTGTTTCAACCTTGTGCTTAGGGTATTGCATGTCTCCAGAGGTGTGCTTTCCTTGGCAATTAGAGCACCTAGCTCTAGAGAGGTCCTCTTTTAGGGGGCAATGCTCAAATCTATGGTCTCCTTTGGAGCAGAAACCACATTTAGGGGCTTTAGTGCAGTATCTAGCTTGGTGGCCATACCCCTGGC
The DNA here is from genome assembly GCA_014805645.1 of Spiromastix sp. SCSIO F190. NCBI lineage: Eukaryota > Fungi > Ascomycota > Eurotiomycetes > Onygenales > Spiromastigoidaceae > Spiromastigoides > Spiromastix sp. SCSIO F190. Next base: position 107,751 of record WXTY01000010.1, on the reverse strand, counting down.
AGTGATAGCACCTAGAAACTAGGCATGTAGAGTCAAATAGCTCTACAGTTTTAAGCTCATTCTCAATAACTAGCCCATTGTTAATTAGGTAGTTAGCTTGCTCAGGGGTTTGGAGATCTAGAAGCATAGAGCCAGACTTCTTGGTATTCTTTAGAGTAGCTCTTCTCCAGTGGAATTACTGAATCCTAAGAAACCCTTCAAGATTAGGGTTATACTTAAGAATATTGGCCTTTCCAATCTCTTGCTGGTCCTGTTTAAAGGCTTCTTTGCGTACTCCATGCACTAGAACTGTATACCTTCTAGTATAGACCTTGTTTTCCTCTTGCTTGCCAAAGGTATTAAGCCATACCTTGTTTGCTTCAGCTCTATCCTTGGTAGCTGCATTCTCAGCCACTAGAATAATCTCAGAGCTAGCTAGTCTCCTAGCTCCTAAGAAAAGTCCAATTCCATGCTTTTTGGTAGTTTCATTAATCTTTGCAAGGGCTGTGGCATGTAGAATAGTAGCTAGAAGTTCAGCTAGGGCTGGGCTTCTAATCTTTAGCTCTCTAAGCTGCTGGGGGGTTGGAAGCTTCTCCTTTGGAGCAATTCCAGTTTTTGCTATGCTAGCATAGCTAGGGAGGCTCTGGGGGGTAGAGATTGGAGGCTGGGGGGTGGAGGTTGCTCTAATATTGTTTTTAGAGCCTCCAGGCCAAATTGGCCTAATCCTGCTTGAAGCTTGGTAACCCCATTATGGTTGGGGCCTAGGTCTTGAAGAACTAAGTCAATTCCTTCTTGCATAGTTGCAATAGCCTGGCTAAGGTTCTTTCTTTTTTGAACTAAATTTCCAGCTTTTGGGTTCACTGGCTTTGCTCCAATTCTCTGGGGACTCTCCCCTAAGCTTTGGAAGCTGCCTGTGTTCAATGGGGTAGGCATTTTAGCTAGAAATACTAGGTTTGCTAGCTAGAGAAAGGATTCTGGCTGTTTGTACTATCTTTTTGCTTAGAAGTAGTAAACTAAGGTGAATTGCCTTGCAAGCTCACCACACTTCACTAGTTTTTAGAGAGAACTAGTAAACTGAATGCCTTTTTAAGAAAAATGCAGAAAACTTTACAAAAGGGGAAGGAGTGGTGTATACAAAAGGGGGAAAAATTTCTAGAATCAGACTCTAAGAGCTTGTTCTAGCAGTAATTTATTTTGGAGGGGAATTACCAATCCCAGAAGCTTCTTTGGAGGGGAAACTTCAAAAACTAACTAGAAGTATCTAAATCCAAAGCTACTGTACCAGTGGCTATACCACCAAGGCACTAGTAGAGATAGAAATAGGTGTACAACTAGTAAAAGTAAAGTAGTGGTTAAAGGAAAAGGGGGTAGTGCTAACACCTCTGTTTTTGGTCTAGAAAAGCAGAGAAAAACCTTAATCTAGCTAAAGTTCCAGGACTAGAGCCAGCAAGAAAGGACTAAACAAAGAAAAGGGTCTCCCTAAGGAATAAAGCTAGTTCTTAACTAATACTGGGCTAAACCAGGTCTACTAGTAGAACTAGACTAGTTTTATTAGGTTAAAACTAGTAAAAGGTGGGGTATTCTATTTTATAGACCCAAAATATCCAAACTGGGTAATAGTTTTTGCAGAGAACTATTAAACTAAGCAGTCTTGTTTAAGCCTGTGATCGCGGGAACAGGACTAAGGCCAATACAAACTGTAGTAAAGCCTTTTGGGTATAGTAAAGAGAAGAGAAGAGAGAAGTTGGTTGCTGGAGCAATAAAAGGGGGGTACCACTCCTGTAGTTTGTGTGGCGTTTGTAGTGTGTGGCGCAGAAAAGGTACTTGGCGTGAGTGTCCGGGAACACCAGAAGTTCTGGTTCGGGGTGAAAATTTTTCGTTCGCAAATTGTAAAGGCAGTATTGGTCGCACAGTCTTGAAATTTGGATATGTTGTTCAGCTAATATAGGCGTATTCGGTATCCAATTTCCAGGTGATTTGGACTAATATTGGTGGTGTGGTAAAGGGAAATATCCCTCTTCTGTTGATGGATTGGTGAAATCACCTTTTCATCAACAGCACCCCCAATACAGGGCCAATTGGCCTGAAATTTGGATGGTAGCCTCTGTAAGAGACGGGCTTTCGATTGAACCTATTTTCGACGTAAAATTCCAAGAATTGACTGGGTTCGGATTCCGGCGTCTATAGCTATTGCATTATATAAATAGTTATATAACTATAAGTTAATTTACTAGAAATAACTTCCTTAGTTTTTAACTATTTTAGATACCCTACTTTGCCCTGCTTACCCTGCTTACCTACTAGTTACTATAGCAGTATATAAGGGCAGATTTTCTTTTTCTATCTATAGGCCTAGAAAGTATACTTACTTTTATTTCTCTAACTTTACTTAATCTATATTTTCTATATATAGCTCTGTTATACTATTTACTATTTTTTCTCTTTCCTGCCTCTTATCTATGTTACTAATTAGCTGTTCTGCTATCCTTAATCTCTCCCTGCCAGTGCTAGGGGAATTCTGTTAACAGTAGCTACAATGGTACAGCAAAGGTATCTAAGGGCAGTCTCTAGCAGCAATAATAACTCCAGCAATAAGCAATTCTATATAGATACTAGTAGTAATTTAGACTGCAGATATAAGACTAAGTTAACAGACCTAAATTAGGGTACCCCTTATACTAGATATAAGGCTAAGAAGTAGCTACATTAATAGTAGCAGCAATCCTAGGGCTTGCCTACAGTAATATAGAATATAGAGAATCTAACCTTAAATATCTATAGAACTCTCTATAAGGATTCTCTAGATAATATAGATAAGGACTTATCTAATGTTGCCTTAGATTATAGTATATCTAAGTATATAAAGAAAAAAAGGCATTAAGCAAAGAACTACTAGAAACAGTAAGTACTCTAGAAAAAAGTCTATCTTTAAATCCATTACTAATACTAGGAAGCTACTGTATACAAAAGGCTTTAGAATCTACTATAGCCCCTAGATAGAATAATTCTACTGCAGTACTCTAAGGAGTAACTGCAAAGAATATATATTGGTTCTTTAACTAGGTTCTAGGGAAGTTAATATATAGAAAGAATAGCTATAAACTAAAAGGCTTTAATAAAGCTAGCTTCCTTAAGACTAAGTAGAAGTATCTCCTTAATTACTATAAAAAGGTAGCAGGGAAGTTAATAAGTAAAAAAATAAAAAAAAATATTTATTAGGTGCATTAATATAACTCTATTATATATATATATTAGACTAACATTACCAGGGTATACAATCTTTGGTTAATAAGTATAAACTTAATAATTAGGGACACAACAATACTTCTATCTATATTAAGAATATAGTTTCCTTTAATAAAACAATCCTTTAGATATAGAAAAAGCAGTTCTATATAGGCTTCCAGTACCTTTTACTGTACTTCTACAATATAATTGGGTTATTTACAGTTAGTTGTAAGTATATAATTCTTAACCTCCAGTATAAGGATTTTATATTAACAGTACAGTAGAATCTATATAGTAGCCCTCCAGTACTAACTGTTAACTTTACCCTGCAATGTATTAAGAAAAAAATAGAAATAAAGATACTGTATATAAGCTAACAATTAACCTTCTGCTATTTACCCTTTATATAGTACTAACTGTATATAGGTAGTAATTTATTTACTCTGCCAGAGATTATCTATAGTATTTTCCTTATCTTTAGTCTATATATCTTTCTCTTTGGCTTTCTCTTCTATACTTATGCATTTATAAATTCTTCCCTTTAATTAATAGAAAATATTTAGAGACTGGTCCCTGTAGATAGTTACCACAAGATACTATTGCCCTTAAAGCCAGAGATAATAAATTACTATATCTTTTGCAAGGTTAATATTGTTAATAGGGAAGTTTGTATTCTACAAAATACCTCTATAACTGCTACTACTCTAGATAGCTAATTAAAGAGTCTAAGCAAGATCTATAGGTTTTTTAATCTATTTTACTTTTACTAGTTCTACTATAGAGGCAGCAAGCTTCTTAATAAAAGTAGTAAGTTAGGTTAGGTTCCTTTTATACTAGAGAAAGGGTAAGTACTAATGCAGGAAACACTCTACTAGAATTTATTAATAATATACAAAAGAATATAATTATAAACTATATAAGTAACTGTATCTTTATTAAGTACTACTGTCTGTATTAATATACTGGCCTCTAAGAGATTATATATAGTCTTAATCCAGACCAGAAATTTGCACAGATATTAATATAGATAAGTAGATAGATTAATAAACATTGGCTATACTATTTTACTAATGCAGAGAGGGCTTCTATAAAACAATATTCTAAGCTATAGATAGCTATCTATATTTAAGAGACCCTGGCTAATCTGTTTGTATATATACAGGACCTAGCTTTGGTTTCCTTGCTATTCTAGAGGCAGTAAGAAGTTACCAATATATATTGTAGGCTATAGAATAAGTTAAAATAAAATATCTATAAAAACTTTAGTCCAAAGCAGGCAGTAATTAATATTAAATACTAGCTATCTGGGTTAGTAATTAATAATAAGAGCACCAGGTAAATACTGCAGAGGAAGTTTAAGATTCTAGCTATACAGATCTATTTGCTAGAGAAGCTACTAACCTAGCCTACCTTTGACTCCCTGGAAGATAAGTAGTGGCAATGCAATAAAGGGGTAGAGGCTGTAAAGCAGTACTGTAACTTTCTTAAAGGTAGCCCCCTCTATAGATAACCAAAGCACAGGTTATTACCTAAGGATACTTCCTCCAAGGGTGGCTTCCCTAAGAAGAAGGCTAAGCCAGAGGCCTAGCTAACTATATCCTTACAGAAGAAAAACCAAGTAATTAAGAGAAGTACTTACACTGTATTAGGGCCTAAGAAATACTTTCAGTGCCCAAAGAAGTACTTTCAGTGGTGTAGGCTCCTAAGATACTTCCAAACAGTATATATTAAGGATTGGAGATACAATCCCTGCAATCTTCTACTCCCTAATAAGATGCTTTTGCAAAACCATGCAGTGGCAGTTTATGGCCTATGTACCCGACCCTAATCACCTTTATTATAGATTATATATATATTTGTATTTTCGCTTTCTATATACTTGTATTGAGATAGATCAAGAACTGTATGTTTATCGCAATTGGGATACTACTACTCGTGCTTCTACGTCTATTCAAGACGGTTTGGAAGCTGCTATTTAGGATACTAAGGATTGGGCAGTTTCCATGAGCCTATTGGTTTCTGGGAGCGATTTACAAGTTCCTACGTAGACGCCTTGGGAAAGAGTAATATTCCCGAATCGTGAGTCCCTGAGAATGACCTATAGGTCTCCGGGATCGGAAGATGTCTAGGAATAAAAGCAAAATCCATTGCTTGTAATGTTCTAACGAAACTCGAGTTATCCGGTTGGTTAATGACCGGTGATATTCTTGTGTCAACCCAAAGTGTAAGCCAACTCACCGCCTCCATTGTTTGACGCGTTTAAATATTTATGCAACCGCAAGTCCCTTATTCTCTACCTTTATTGTCTGCATCTTCTTTTTCTTCTTCGTCGCCTTGTTTTTCTTCACCAAACTTGCGGTTGAGGGATAGTACCAGTTGGAAAAAACTTTTTTGTGAGAATCTTGGGGCAATGGGTCTTCTTTGACCAGGAGCTTTGCAAGCCAAGGTTGCTCTTCAGCAGCGGGCTCTTCGGGCCAAGCAGCTTCTTCGGCAGTAGGCTCTTCAACCGCAGGTTCTTCGGGGCAAGCAGCCTCTTCGGCAGAAGGCTCTTCAATCGCAGGTTCTTCGGGGCAAACAGCTTCTTCGGGGCAAACAGCTTCTTCAGCAGTGGATTCTTTCGATGGTTGTTCTTTGGCCGCGCATCCATTGCTGGCGAGGTTTGAACCCTGACTGATTAATGCCTCCACGGCATTCTCTGCAAGGGCTCTGGTAAAGCCGCTCCCAAAATAAGCCCAGAAATGCTCTTGGGCAAATAGGGAACTATCTGCCTTAATTGCAGCCATGAATCTTGCTTTTTGATAATTATAGAACCAGATCTTGTCCTCTCAAAGCTTCAAATGTACATCTCTAACAATATCCAAGATCTCAAAAATGGACAGGTCCTTATTAAATGCCAGGATCTTTGCCCTTGCATGTGCCTCAAGACTGTTAAGTTTATATAACCTTGCAGCACAGTAGGCTAAAATACTTCTCTTGTATTCTGTTACCTTCTTAGAGACATCTAAATCTCCTTGCTGCTTCAGTGTCTGATAAGCTCCAGTATAGAGGTAGTAAATAAATGTGTGGGCAACATCCTTATCTACTTTGGAAAGGCAACCTCAAGATTCTCTGATGATAGATACCAATATTGGACTCTGCTTAATACAATATTGCAGAACAGTGTAATTTTTGTAGCCAACCGAAAAAGTGATAGCAGGTGTTGTATAGGGCCTAGATGGCGCAGTTAGCCTGTGTTAGAGAGCAGCAGCTATGGGGACTCCTACGATTTTTCAGGACGTTTGTCGTCTTCAACATGTTCGGCAGAAGCCGCCTCTGGTGTATGGCCTTCACTCATAATGGAAGAAGGATCGTACAGTTGCGGCAGTCAACGAGTTCTTCTTTTCAGCAATGGCGAAGGAGCTGAGAGAAACATGTGGCCAACAGGTAGAATTCGAGACTGTTATATAGGAGAGGTCCTTGAGCTTGGAGTAAGATACCTCAGCCACTCGGGATTCAAACTGGAGAACAGGGCCAATTGATGACGGTCTTGATAGTGAAGCATCCATAACGAGGCATCCACATAGATCATGCTTGCATTTTATGTTTAACCAATGACTCATTTCTGCATGGATTCTGTTGTGCGGTCCAAATCACAATTGAGCAATAGAGATTACTCTGGAATGTAATTCAATCGAACAAGCCATATGCCAAGAATATTTCCAGACCGAGCTGTCTGACTAAGAAATATTGTCTTGACGACATGGCCTTGGCGCGATGATTCAACAAAATTTAGTAATCACACTAATTAGGGGTAGAAAACCAGGAAGTTTTAGGACAAGTTCTACCCTGCTGCCGGAAGCCTATAGGATGTTCAGGAGCTTCGGAGATTAAGCAGCGGAAATGGCAAGATTATTTCCGGCGCTAGAAGAAAGTCGTGGGATTGGGCATGGGAAGTATGAGAGGTGCACATTATGGAAGAGAAAGCCGAAATGGAGAAGGGGAGGATTGATATATTTACAAGGGAGGGCAGGCATCAAGCAGAATATTACAGTTGGTTATACAAAAGTATTGTTCAGTCAGTTTATAAACAAAGCTCCTCCATTTTGTAAGCTCTTTCAGATCCCTGCGCAGGCTCTTTGATTCTGTCGTGACCTCGCTTATGACCTTCATGGTTTCGTATACGTAGGCCGTTTTGAGTAGGCCAGTCAAAGTCATTTTTAGCTCGCTTTCTCTCCCCTCAATGTTTCCAGCATATCCAAATTATAGTCAAAAATTGCCATCCATACTCCTTTTCAGTCCTCATGCTGGTCTCCGATCATCTTCGCTGCTGAGCCTTTTTTTCTTCTCTTTTCTTTGCGGAAAATAGGGCAAAAGCCGTCGCCCATTTGGAGCGTTTACAAATTCTTTGGCTTCTGACTCCCCTTCTTCTATGGTCCGGTGATTTAGAACAATACACTATAATTTCCAGATTTAGCTGGCCCAAATTGTGGTAATACTGCAAACACGCAGCGAGCTGCCGTTCGTTCCCCACAATGATCCGATCATCAACCATCATAAAATCTGAGTTCTCGTCAAACCCAAGTCCTACTTGACTGTTGACATCCACTCTGAGGATCTCAAGCAGCTTAGTCCACAATGGCTTCTGAAATATTGGTTCAATGATTTCTGCAACATGGATAATATTTTGCCTTGTAAAGTTGCCTTCCCTCTTAAAGTGGACCACTATATCTGAGAACGGGCTCTTGGGCTCACATGAACCCCACAGTTGGTCAGCACGGGAAGGAGGTATGTTGTCATGCGAGTTTGATATAACTTTAAGCGGCCGAGAGTCTGTTATTATAGATAAAATGCACACTGACTCAAAGGCCTCCCCTGATTCGGGCTTCTGTTCGTTGGAGTTATTTCGCTGCGATGGAGATCTCCTCAAACTTAAGTTCGAACTTATTAAAGCGCCAGACATAAATGGAACAGCGCTGCGCTCGGTAAGACCAGAGAGTGACACACCACACGAAGAATCCGCTGGAACCTGCCGCCAAGGAACCCCTAGGCGATGTCGCAGTTTATGCCTAGCCATGGTCTCTATAATACAAGACAGTTTAGCTATAAGCGTTTTGTAACAAGTATATGTTTTAGGGTTAGCTGTAGGTGGCGTGATCCAAGATACGTAGAGCTTCTGGTGACAGGCGGAAGTGGCCATAGACTGGGGGTGAATCACGAGGAATCTATTATATAGATAGCAGGATTTCTTACTCACGCCAATGAACCGAAAGCGCGGTTTCTGCTGCGGGTGAAGGTTGTAAAAGTCAACAAGCTAAAGCTCCGCATAGACAGTAAGAGCAGCAGGACAATTTTGTTGAAAGAGCGCTTCGGGGTCGTCCCTCCCCCAGGCTTGAGCAAGGCAGGGAATGTATTTGCTATCATTAACCACTCGCCAAAGAGCCAAGACTAGCGATACTTCCTTTCAATGAAATTTAACCTTTTTGGGCGCTGAGACAGGATGCACCACCATAGGGTTGAAAAGCGCCGGAACCTCAACAGCCAACTGCACCAATGCTCTGGATGCAATTGCATACCGCCCCAATTTGGAGATAGTGGAAATCCATTTTGGACAAAGATTACCCTGCGCTGAGAACAGAGTATTCAGCAGCTTATGGTAGCTATGTGTGGCTTCCTGCGCTAGCTTGACAAAGTGGACTAATCCTTCTAGTTGATCCAGTGCATGGAGTTTCGAGATGTTGTCGAGCCACACGGTGAACTTCTCCATATCTGACGGCAGGATGTCTGGCAGTCGCCTGGAAACACGCTCATGAGCTTCCGAGCGCGCGTGGACTATTGCATCTTAATAAGTGCGAAGGTTGTGAATGTATCCTTGAAGGCGTAACATATTCATCTGGATAATTGTAGATAAAACATTCGCTTCTTTCTCGTCTTGAGAGTCTGTAATATTTCCAAGGTCAGTGTATATATGGCAAGCAGAGAGACACAGCAGCTAACCTCCGCATGCGATGTCGTTTAAGTTGCTGATAATACACCGTGCTTGCAACAACGCTTCCAAGCTCATGCCAGCATTCATTGCAACCCGGACAATCGTTCCTTTAGGGTGGCCTTCTTCAATACATGCCGCAGATACACTCTCACCACCTTTACGCGTGGCACATATAAGAGCAAAGGAATCTAAGAACTTCCGCTTAAGAAAATTTTCTCTGTTCTGCATAATATCCTCATCGTTCAGCTTGCGTGTAGTGGGTTCGCCGCGGACGGGATCCAGCATATGGAGCAGGACGGCGGCTTCTAAAAAACGGTTTCGCGCCTTGCCAGTTAATGTTAATGAGGTCATCTTCTTGCTTGAGCCAGTATGCTCGTGGCTAAGCTGAGCTTTGAAGAGTAAACTAACAGCCAAAGACTGCCAACATTTGCACTTGCCCACCCTCTTCCATTTCTGATCACAACGCCAAGGCCACCATGTGATCCTTAATAATAAGGTTACGATTCCCAATAAAGAGCAGCCTCCATCCCTCCTGACATGGTGTGCACTCTTGGCATATGCCCTGCAAGCCCGGCCAATCCATTAGTCTGCTTACAAAGCAGATTTAAATGTATTATATATTCTTACCAATGAAGGAGAGTAGTGTAATGTGTCTCCTAAGGTGCATGTCTTTTAGCCTCCAGCAGTATATATTTAACAGCAATAATTGGACTTGTTTGGGGTTTTACAGTATAGTCCGGGTGCAATTTTTATATTTAGAAGATAGCAGTCACAATGGCCACAATTTGGAACAGTAATAGTATTCTGTAGAGATTTCAAAAAGCTATAAATCAGTTCCACCAAGGCAGTGGCATTTAAAATAAGGGAAAGGCCCTAAGGACAAATAGTTATAGTTCTATCTTTAAATAAAACAGCATTGTATCTGTCTCTGTATTGTTGTTCCTGTTCCTGCAGTGTTCCTGTGGCTAGCAGTTTAATATATTGTTGAAAATATTTCCTGGGAAAACATTAATCTTTGGCACCCCTACATTGTATTGTTACTATAAAGGTTAATAAAGCAGATTACAGCAGACTTAGAGACCCTATTTTGCTTAACAAGATTAATAAGCTCTTTGCCTGCAATATAGAAGACTACATTAACCTTCCCTAGCTAGTAGTTATTGGGGATTAATCCAGTAGCAAAAGCTCTGTTCTGGAGGGCCTAACAAAGCTCCCTTTCCCCCAGAATAGTAAACTATATATAAGATTTATAACTTAGATTACTTTTTGCAGAGCTATAACCAAGTACATTGCAGTCTTAATTATCCCCAGTATATATATAAGTCCCCAATATACTGCAAGAATAAAAAGCTAGTTAACCAATCTATAAGCTCTGGATACAAAGTCTTTTAAGAAAATTATAACAGAGGTAAATATTGTTATTAATACCTAAATATAGTTACTAATATCTATAGGTCTATAATATAATAGAGCTCTTAGGCAAAAACAAACTTAGTAAATCTAGAAATACCTTTTCCAATAATATTCTCTAACTTAAGATAGTTAGGCCTAGTAAAGACTATCTAAGTATTATTAATGTACCAGGTATATTTAAGAATACCACCCCCAGGAAAACTACAAAGGATAACATTAACTTAGTCCAAGAAATAGTACTAGGCTATATACAGAACCCAAGATTAGTTATACTTACAGTAGTGCCTGCAAATATTAATATTGCTATACAGAAGATTGTTAAGATAGCAAGAGAGTTAGATCCTAATAGTAACAGAATACTTAGAGTGCTAACAAAGCCAGACTTAGTAGACAAGGAAGCAGAGAATAAGATTATAGATATAATTAGAGAACAGTCTAGCTCCAAAGTTTAGTAAAGTATAGTTTGCAATCCGGGGCAGCAGAAGCTCCAGAGCCAGGGTACAGAACAATACTCTAAAATAACCTTCTTCCAGGATATATAGCCTTGGAATACCATGGAAAAAGAACAGGTTAGAATTTCTGCATTGGGGGAATATTTGCAGGAGGTTATTACTAGCTATACTTAGTATAAATTTCCAAAGGTAGATACTTCTAGATAGTAACAGGACAATACTAACTGTTAACAGGTTAAATTAGAGATTGGCAAGCAGTTAAAAGCCAGTAGAGATACTCTGCAGTCCCTAGGTACTAAACAAGATATATCTAAAAGGCAGGCAAGATTTCTCTTTAATATTATTAAAAGATTTTAGAAGATTACTTCCCTGGCATTAATAACCAATTATAGTGCAGACAATCTCTTTAATAAGTATCTGGAGCTATGCCTTGCAATATAGGTTATAACCAGAAATACTCTCTTCTCTAACTAGATAGCAAATTAGGGATTAAACTATTAGTTCTGTCTAAACAGTAGGTATAAAATCTATTCTGCAGGGTCTAATATTAGCTATTCTTTAAGCCTGCCAGACAAAGTCTACTTCCCCAATGTTGGAGCAACATTAAAGAAAGCCAAACCTATAGAGCTACATTAGATTAAGGTATATATTTCTCCTAACCTAACCAAGCTAGAAAATATCTTGTATAGCCAAGAAGCACTACTAGCTCTATCTGCCAATATTATTAACTAGCTAAAGAATATATATTTCTACTTATATAGCTTTAAACTTAGTATATTTAATTCCAATTTGCTTTCTACTATTATAAAAAAACAAACTATAAAATAGACAGACCTGGCTTTTAGCTATATTAGTAATATAGTTATTACAGTCTACAATTTTATCCTTAAGCTACTAGAGTTACTCTGTACTAACAGACAGATTTGGGCAAATCTGTTGTCTATCCTTATAGATAACTTAGTGGAGGGGTACTAAAAGGTACTTAACTAGGTTTTATTTCTCCTGTATATAGAGAGAGCCAGAACTTCCATTATACTAAACTATTACTTTAATAATAACCTTTAGAAATAGTATATAGAGCTTATATCTAGATACTAGACAGAAACTAATTATCTTGCAGTTACCTGGAATATATACAAACTGCTATATACTCTAAGGCAATAGATAGCTACCAATACAGAAAAGTAATCTAATTTAACAATATTGTACAGCATTATCTAATAAGTAATATAGAATATACTGTATAAAATATCTATAATATCTTAAAGTTCTATTATAAGGTAGCCTGTAAATATTTTATAGACAATGTCTGCATGCAGGGCATAGACTATTACCTTGTAACTGGCCCAAATACTCTACTAATGCTCCTCTTACTGGCTTATATCCTTGGGCTAACTAAACAATAGCTTAAAGAGATTGCAGGTAAAGACCCTGGCCTAAGGAGAAAATGCAAGCAATTAAAAAAGAAAATTAATAATCTTAACTATTACCTTTATCTAGACCGCAAAGCTTCCGTCCCTCAATAGATTGTACTTATAGCAAGCAATGCCTTGATTTTAAGCTAAATCTATATACAGAAGAATTGGTCTCAACAGTAGCTATTTTTGGCCTATGCTAAGATTAATTGTTAACTATATATAAGCCGCCAACATACTCTTTATAACAACACACGCCGGAATCCAAACTCAGTCAATTCTTGGAATTTTATGTCAAAAATAGGTTCAATCGAAAGCCTGTCTCTTACAGAGGCTACTATCCAAATTTCAGGCCAATTGGCCCTGTATTGGGGGTGCTGTTGATGAAAAGGTGATTTCACCAATCCATTAACAGAAGAGGGATATTTCCCTTCACTACACCACCAATATTAGTCCAAATCACCTGGAAATTGGATACCGAATACGCCTATATTAGCCGAACAACATATCCAAATTTTAAGACCGTGCGACCAATACTGCCTTTATAATTCACGAACGAAAAATTTTCACCCTGAACCAGTACTTCTGGTGTTCCCGGACACTCACACCAAGTACCTTTTCTGCGCCATATACTACAAATGCCATACAAACTGCAGGAGTGGTACCCCCCTTTTATTGCTCCAGCAACTAACTTCTCTCTTCTCTTCTCTTTACTATACCCAAAAGGCTTTACTACAGTTTATATTGGCCTTAGACCTGTTCCCGCGATCACAGGCTTAAACAAGACTGCCTAGTTTAATAGTTCTCTGCAAAAACTATTACCCAGTTTAGCTACTCTGGGTCTATAAAATAGAACCTACTATCTTTTACTAGTTTTAACTCTAAAACTAGTCTAGTTCTACTAGTAGACCTGGTTTAGCCCAGTATTAGTTAAGGACTAGCTCTATTCCTTAGGGAGACCTTTTTCTTTGTTTAGTCCTTTCTTGCTGGCTTTAGTTCTAGAACTTTAGCTAGATTAAGGTTTTTCTCTACTTTTCTAGACCAAAAACAGAGGTGTTAGCACTGCCCCTTTTCCTTTAACCACTACTTTATATTTACTAGTTATACACCTATTTCTGTCTCTACTAGTGCCTCAGTGGTATAGCCACTGGTACAGTAGCTTTAGATTTAGATATTTCTAGTTGGTTTTTAAAGTTTTCCCTCCAAAGAAGCTTCTGGGATTGGTAATTTCCCTCCAAAATAAATTACTGCTAGAATAGCTTTTAGAGCTTAATTCTAGAAATCTTTTTCCCCTTTCTTGTATACACTACCCCCCCTCCTTTTTGTAAAGTTTTCTACCTTTTGCTTAAAAAGGTATTTAGTTTACTAGTTCTCTCTAAAAACTAGTGAAGTATAGTAAGCTTGCAAGGCAATTCACCTTAGTTTACTACTTCTAAGTAAAAAGTTAGTACCACTGCAGCCAAAATCCTTTCCCTAGCTAGTAAACCTAGTATTTCTAGCTAAAATATCTACTCCATTGAACACAGGCAGCTCTTAAAGCTTAGGGGAGAGTCCCCAGAGAATTAAAGCAAAGCCAGTAAACCCAAAAGCTGGAAATTTAGCTCAAAGAAGAAAGAACCTTAGTCAAGCCATTATAACTATGCAAGAAGGAATTAACTTAGTTCTTCAAGATCTAGGCCCCAACCATAATGGGGTTACCAAGCTTTAAGCAGGATTAGGCCAATTTGGCCTGGAGGCTCTAAAGACAATATTAGAGCAACCTTTACCCCCCCAACCTCCAATCCCTACCCCCCAGAGCCTCCCTAGCTATGCTAGTATAGCAAAAACTGGAATCCCTCCAAAGGAGAAGCTTCCAACCCCCCAGCAGCTTAGGGAGCTAAAGATTAGAAGCCCAGCCCTAGCTAAACTTCTAGCTACTATTCTATATACCACAGCCCTTGCAAAGATCAATAAAGCTACCAAGAAGCATGGAATTGGACTTTTCCTAGGAGCTAGGAGACTAGCTAGCTCTAAGATTATTCTAGTGGCTGAGAATGCAGCCACTAAGGATAGAGCTGAAGCAAACAAGGTATAGCTTAATACCTTTGGCAAGCAAGAGAAAAACAAGGTCTATACTAGAAGGTATACAGTTCTAGTGCATGGAGTACACAAAGAAGCCTTTAAACAGGACCAGCAAGAAATTGGGAAAGCCAACATTCTAAAGTATAACCCTAATCTTGAAGGATTTCTTAGAATTCAGCAATTCCACTGGAGAAGAGCTACTCTAAAGAATACCAAGAAGTCTAGCTCTATGCTTCTAGATCTCCAAACCCCTGAGCAAGCTAACTACCTTATTAACAATGGACTAGTTATTAAGAATAAGCTTAAAACTGTAGAGCTATTTAACTCTACATGCCTAGTTTCTAGGTGCTATCACTGCCAGGGGTATGGCCACCAAGCTAGATACTGTACTAAGGCCCCTAAGTGTAGTTTCTGCTCCAAAGGAGACCATAGATTTAAGCATTGCCCCCTAAAGGGGGACCTATCTAGGGCTAGGTACTCTAATTGCCAAGGAAAGCACACCTCTGGAGATATACAATGCCCTAAACACAAGGTTGAAACAGAGAGAATAGCTTTAGCCAAAGAGAATAAGCCCAAATTCTTTGCTAGCAGGCAGGAAAACAAGCTTCCAATCCAATTAGGGGAACCAACACCCTTTAAAGCCTCCCAGCTCCAACCTAGTAGTAAAAGATCTAGGTTAGAGCCTTCTACCCAAGCCACTAGAAAGAGAGGAAGGCCTTTAGGACTAGAAATTACCCAGAGAACCACTGCAAATTCCCATTCAAGAATAGAGACACTATTTCAGACTGAATCCCAGAATCAGGCTGAATTAGCAGGTGAAATGGATACTACAGAAGAAAATCCAGAGGCAAGCCAGAATCCTGCTAATTCTCAATAAGGGTAGCTCAATATAACACCCACCTAAGCAAGGATATTATGCTTGGAATAATAGGGGATCCACAGCTATTTAACTTCCAATTTATAGCTATTCAGGAACCTTGGAAGGATACTAGACTATTTCAGACTATAGGAAGGTCTAGTACCCAGTGGTTACCCCTATATCTAGATAAATTCCATATAAATGCCTGCTTCCTACTGAACACCTCTCTATGCAAGCCTGGAACCTGGTTAGTGGACTTTCCATGTCCAAACATTGCAATCCTTACAATTTTGGAAGAAGAGAAGAAGATTAAGGTTATAAATATATATTCACCACCCCCAGGAGCACACAGTATTATAGATAGGCTATCCCCTATCTATAAGCTTCAAGAATTGGAACTAGATACTAGTTCTAATATTCTACTGGGAGACTTTAACCTTCACCATTCTCTTTGGAATGCATTGGAATCCACTGAAACCCATAAAATGGCAAAGGATCTATTGGAAATTACAGCTAGCTTAGGCCTGGAGCTACTTACCCCCTCTAAAATGCCTACATGGATTAGACACCCTTCTAAAACAACCATTAATCTCTCCTTTAGCTCTATAGAAATAGCAAATAAGCTTATTTCTATATCTACCCCTAAGAATCTTCAATATGGCTCTGACCACATGCTTATAGCACTGGAATTAGACCTAGAAACAGAGCTAGATCAACCAAATCAAAGAAGGTACAAATGGAAGGATGCCAATCAAGAAGAAGTCCAAAACCTAGCCCAAGATCTCTGGTTTCTAAATAGCCTAAATAGTAGGGACAAGGTAGAGCAGTATACCTTCTATTTACAGCAAAAAATCCTTAGTATTGCTGAGATTACTGTTCCAAAAACAAGAGAAAACTCCAAACCAAGCCAAAAAGCTGCTCCCTGGTGGAATTAAGAGATTGCTGGCCTAATTCAGGAAGAGAGAAGTCTTAGAGCAAGGGCTGCCTATCCAGACCTAGTTAAACAAGCTGCCAAAGCCAAGAAAAAAGCTATTAAAGAGTCTAAAAGGTTCCAATTTAGATAATTTACCCACAAGCTTAGAGAAGATAGGGCAGTTTTATGGAAACTAGCAAGGTAGGGAAGGCTAAGAAGCCACTTGCCTATAGAGCTACCCTTAGTTCCCTCTCTAAAGACCAGAAATAGAGAATTGGCTACTATACACCAGTAGAAATCTTAGGAATTTGCAAACCAATTCTTTCCTTAGCTTCCAGAAGCAGATCTTAGAGATATAGAACAAGAGAATAGCTTTCCCCCTGCCCTAGAAGGTTTAGAACCTCCTACAGAGAAGGAAATTGGCCAATTTATAAAGGCAATAGCCTCCTGGAAAGCCCCTGGCCTAGATAGTATTCCTAATGGATTTTTAAAAGCCTTAGGACCTTCCCTATATAAACCAATGCAAATCCTTATAGAGGGATGTTGGAATTGGCAATACTATCCAAAGATCTTTAAAACTGCCAAAACAGTAGTGTTAAGAAAGCCAGGAAGGCCAGACTACTCTATTGCCAAGGCCTGGAGGCCTGTAGCACTTCTAAATACTCTGGGAAAGGTTATAGAAGGGGTTATAGCTAGGAGACTCCAGAATATAGCTGAGAAATATAGTCTTCTTCCTGCCACCTAATTTAGAGCCAGAAAAGGGCATTCAACCACTTATGCTTTGGATTTACTACTGAGTGCAATTAGAACTATTTGGCAAGGGAACTTATTAGAGAGAGGCATAGCCTCTATTCTTTCTCTGGACATGACTGGAGCCTTTGACCATGTTATTCCAGAAAGGCTGGTCTATATTCTAAAGAAAAAGGGTATTCCAGAGTCTCTAGTAGGTTGGGTTAGAAGCTTTATGCAGGATAGAGCCTCTATTCTTTGGTTTAAGAATAAGCCTTCCAAGATTTTTAATATTTCTGCTGGAACCCCCCAAGGATCTTGTATGTCTGCAATTCTATTTCTCTTCTACAATGCTGAACTGGTGGATCTATGCAATCCAGAGCACCAGAAAGTATTGAGTATAGGCTTCAGTGATAATATAAACATTATAGCCTATGGAAAGTCCACTGAACAGACTACTAGAGCCTTAAATAGGGTCCATGGAAGGTGTATTGCCTGGGCAAAGAGACATAGAGCTAGGTTTGCCCCTGAAAAGTACTCTCTAATGCATTTTTCAAGAAATACTAGGAGGTTTAACCTTGGGAAACCACTAGTTTTGGAAGGAACCAATATAACTATTCAACCACAAGAGAGTTTTAGAATTCTTGGTCTATTTCTAGATTCTAGACTAAATTGGTCACAGCATTACAAAGCAATAGAGAGGAAATTGGCTACCCAATCCAATGCACTAGCTAGGTTAACTGGCTCTACCTGGGGTATTCCACTAGAGGAAGGTAGGCTACTATATAAAACAGTGGTTCTACCAGCAATTACCTATGCCTCTATAGCCTGGCATACACCTACCCTAGATGGAAATTCCAAAGGATTGGCTAAGAAGCTAGAAACCTTCCAAAACAATGCTCTAAGGATAGTTAGTGGAGGTTTTAGAGCTACTCCAATCCATGCATTGGAAACAGGCACTGGAATTGCCCCCCTAAACCTAGTTTTGGATGCCCAGGTTGCTCTATATAGAAGGAAAACAGCAGGTACAAGGATTGAAAACCTTATTAAAGAGAAATGCCTTAAAATTCAGACAAAGCTTTAAGAACCAAGAAACCACCAAAGCTGGAGCCAGCTTAATAAAAAGATTAGGCATCCAGAAGAAACTACAGAGAATTGGTGGAATCTCTGGCTAAGGAATGGATTAAGGCAAGAGAATAGATCCTCTAGTAAATCTCAGGCTAGAGAGGCAATAATGGCTTCCTGGAGGAAGAAATGGAGTAAAATTACTAGGGAACTAGACCTTAGAATTAACCACTACCACCTAACTCCAGATTCTAGACCTCTAAACCTTTATAGAGGTCTCCAGAAAGCTCAGTGCTCTCTAGCTATACAGCTTAGAACTAGAAAGATTGGTCTAGCTGCTTTTCTCTATAAACAAGGGGTTCCTGGCTATAATAGCCCTCTATGTTCTTGTGGAAGAGGTCAAGAAACTCCAGTGCATGTTACTATATACTGTAAGAAGTATACCCTAGAAAGGGAGGCCTTAAAGGCTTAAACAGGCTCTATAGACTTTAAAAGGCTCTTGGGAAGTGCAAAGGGAATTAACCACCTAACTAGGTGGTGGCTCCAACAGAGAATCCTGCCACAGTTCTATTTAGCAAATTCTTTGTTCTATAGAATATAGAAGGCAGCCTGCTTGCTTGTATTGCTTTTACTTATGTTGCTTTTACTATATTTTCTTTTTCTACTTCTCTATTTCTTCTATTTCTATTTTATTGTTCTCTATATTTATACTACACCTCTCTTTTCTTCTCTTTGTATAGCCAAAATAGGCAATAGTTTTCTTTTATTGTATACTGAAAAGCCCTGTACTATCTACTCTCTTTATTAGTTTTATTCTGTTTGTTTTGTATAACCTTTTGTATCTCTTTTTGTTATTTGGCTTTTGTTGCTCTATTTGTCTTAAAGAACTGTCAATTCCTGACTGTACAGGAATACTGGGTAGGCTTGATGTTGAGAAAGCAAGCTCAATAAAGCATGTATATACTAGTCTAGCAGTTCCCAATGGCCCTTAAGGCTCGGGGTGTATTAATTTATTATTATTATTATTATTACTCTTTATAACTCTCGCCGATGGTCTATTAGTATAGTTTTAGGGCTTCCAACAATCTTATTGTTTTGTTGTCAGTATATAAAATGTTTCCAAGGACAGGCTCCAGGTATACAATAACTAACCTTGGGGCGATTTTTATAGCGCGAGATATAAAATAGTGCAGTGTAAATTAGTGTCCCAATGTATACTATTGTATATTCCATTAAAAGCATAAGATTTATAGCTTGCAGATAAAAGGCACGCATTGGGCCAGATATATTAGCCGCAAGATTTATTAGCAAACTTATTCTGGCTAATGCAGATACATTTTAAGCAACTTGGGCATAGGAAATATAAAGGGGTTTCGAGACGATGCAGCTGGCAGATACAACAAAAGTAGATTATAATAGTTACATGGAAAAACAAGTAAGAAATTAGGCATAAATATATTATCTACAACAAACACTACTCCTTCCACTGCTATTATTCTATTAGACCTTGATAAAAAATATTAATTAAGCTACCTCCTAGCACCTAATATCTGTCTCCTACCTGTTAAAATAAGGTAGCACCCCAAAAATTTAAAATAATTAAATAATGGCCTATGTATCTATGCCTCAATGCCAATATATTGTGTCTCCTTGCAAACACGGGCCTCTCTCTTAACTTCCCCAACATTAACAATGACAAAAGCTCCACAGGAGCCTAGGGCACAAACATTATAGAATCTGTCTGGCCTTCCTGCATGGCTTCTATTAGTGGCGTTCTATCTGCCAAGCCTCTTGGTAAGTGGCTGGTGCCTGAATCCAATCTATTATTACTCTTAGGCAATAGCCAGCCTAGACAGGCACCTTTGTTTATTTTTCCGCGCCCCTATAACATAATGACCCTATAAATTGCCTGACATTGGTTAGAGGGGCCTTGGCTACTTAAGCCATTCTATATTCTCTAGGTTAATAACAACCAAATACTCCATTAGTTTGTTCTATAGTATATTACACCACTCCTTGTCTCTGTAGATAACTCTATATAACTAGAGAATACTTAGGCATTTATTGTACTCTTTGTAGAAGAAATCTAAATTCTTGTTGTTAATTATCTGCTAAAGCTAAGTTCCAGATAAGCCCAGGATTATTATATACACTATTAGTTTACCTTGGTACCAGAATATAATGCCTAGCTTAAAATAACCTAAGCAGACTGGAATCTAATGCCCTTGCAAGCTCCAAAGGCAGTAATAATTGTTAACTTTGGCTTTAAGGGTATACTGCTTCTCCTTTGTAGTAGCCTTAATAACTACAGTATACCTATAAGACAATAGAGTTACTTTTATAAGATACCCTGTCTAACCAAGGATATATAGTAGTTTAAATCCTTTGTTTTAATTTTAGACAAGTTAACAGTATAGCTTCTATATAAACACCTGCTGGTCTATTAGATATTTCTGCTGGCCATAGTGTTGCCAATTGGAATACTTTCTATCCAGAGGACCACAGTTAACTATACTGCAGATACAGGCTATAGTGCAATATAGTTATATAGACTGTACCTAGTCCTAAGAGAAATTCTGTTTTGTTCCCTGGTTAGATTGCACCCGCCTGACAGTTAATTAATGTTTACTGCCCCTGTAACTTAATTAACTGCAAGCAGTAGCTACAGTAAATAGCAAAGGTATATCCTTATTACTGTTGCTACTTTCACTGGGCAAGCCTTTTGGGGTAAATGGGTGTAGTTAGTAGCAAGTACAGGAATAGATATTGTATATCTTTAGCACTGGTTTCCAGTATAAGGGCCAATAACTAGAGGCTAGCCAATCCTTATAAATGGTTTTGGGGATATTGTATAGAATGTCTAAGTATTCTACTTACTAAGTTAAAAGCTTTTTGTATACTGTATTATACTACTCTTAAGATAGAGCTATGGCAGCCAGTACTTAAAGGGTAAAAGTAAGTATCTGGCCTATAGCAGTCTGGTGGAGATAGCTTTTATTGCCTGCCTGTATGTCTTGGTTTAGGATACACAAGGAGTACTGAAGGATTGTAGAATCTGCCAGAATACAAAGAAAGACCATTGCCTCCCCTGTCCAAATATACCTGTGTTGCCTCCCCAGGGAGTATATATACAAGAATATTTGGGTGGACACAGCAGCAGCAAAAGTCTAAGTATAAAACTTAAAGGTATTACCCTCCCGGTCAATAATATTGTGCTCTAGGTCTATCTTGTAAAAGCCTGCAATTAATTTAGCAACTATTAGCTTGTAAGGTACTTTAAACTCTACTGTATATACAGGTATCTGGTGTTTGTCGGCCATAACATATATACAGAACTAATTGGCCTGGCAATTATATTGCCTTCCAGAACAAGCCCTCTAACTTTATGCCACCTGCTTCCCCCTCCTTCTTCTCCCGCGATGGATGTTTGTTGGTAGATAGAGTATATCTGTAAGATATATTTGCTCCAGGCTATTATCTATTAAGGTTAAGTTTGTACAGTTATAGAATGCTACTTAGCCCTTAATACCAAACACCTGCTGCAGAGTCTTATTGCCTTGTAATGCCTTAATAATCTGTTTAATAAAGTTATCCACAGTGTCCTGCTTAAAATTTTGTAGAGTTGCTTTAGAGTAGATTGGCCAGTCCTGGATATTTATTGCAATGTAGTCTAGCTAGGTATTGGAAGGAAAGAGTGGCTGCAAAGTAAAATTAACTGTATACTTAAGTTTCTCCCAGACTTACTCTTGGAGATTAGAAAAATCAAGCCAAGGAACAATCTATTTAGGGAAAAGTTAATTGACTGGGTTAGTTATACTGCCTTGGGTGGTTAAGGTTATATCTGTCTTGACTTAAATCTCCTGTAACAGATATTTATAGCAGCAGCCAAGAAGGTAAAATAGAGTATTAGGTTATAGTTACTGTTCTGCCTCTTGCTGTTGCTGTTCTAACTCTTGCTGCTGCTGTTCTGCCTCTTCCCTTGCCTGTCTCTCTTCCTCTAACTAACATTGTAATTCAGCAATATTGTTCTGTATACCTAGCAGTTAAATTTGGCTCCAAAGCATTAGCAGAGATAATCCACCGTTTGGGACACCTAGTATAGTGCAATATATAGTAGGTGTTATAATGCTACAAGTAAGTATTTGTCTATAAACAATTACTAATCTTTGTGGCATAGTCTTTTTCTGCCTTGGTTAAGCAAGCCTTGTACCCTATCAAACAAGCTACTTGTTAATTGGAAGAAGCTTAAGTAGGTAATGCATTACTGTATAAGTAACAAGCAAATAAATTTAAAGAATTATAGTAAAAAGCAGTAACAAAGAAAGTAGTTGCCTTAATATAACCTTGTTAGATATTTCTAGCAAAACTCTTGGCCAGAACTATAAAATTGCTTATCCCTAAAGCAGACAGTATATAATTCTGTCTTGAGACAGTTAACTTAAAACAAGGCACTTAAGAAGACTTTCTTAGATTACCAATCTTAAGTATCTAATTATATATCTATTGTCTTGTATTCTATCCTGTCTTGTACATTGTTTTTTATAACAATATTAGTTATAACTTAGCTATTATAACTCTTTATACAAAATAAAACTGTATAATTCTTAAGAATCTCCTTCTATCTCTAAGCTTATCTTAAGACTGTAGGTATATTACAATTATTTATAGATCTATAGAAAATTCTATATATCTCTGGATCTTTTTAGATAGGTGTCCCCTAGCAGCACTAGGTAGTCTAATATACTGTTTCTCTTTTTGTTTGCTGGTCTGCCTGGAAATTAATAGCAATGTATTTCTTCTATCTGCTGTTGCTACTTGGAAGCTCCAAGACATACTAATAGTCTGTATCTTTATGTTATATATAAATATTTTCCGTTGCTTGTAACACTATAATAATGTCTCTAGCAATAATATATTAAAGGAATTAACAGGCAAGATTTGGTGTACCTTTTACTGGTTATATTTATAGATATACAAGGTAATAGAAATTATACTGTTACCAGAAACCTAACCCTCCTTGGCCTTAACAGATAGAGGCAAAAGCTAGGATAGCAGAGTACTGCTATCCCCCCCAGGGTCTGTAAGTATACTTTGGGAAAGCCCTCTAAACCAATGTTAAGCAGGGTTATACTTAATAACTGCTAATTGCTTTAGATATAGGTTTAAGTTAGATTTGTTTATAACAGTTATATTCTAGGGGGACACTAATGCCAGTGCTTCTAGTTTAGTATCTAAACTTTGTTCTTGGTTTTCCTAATATTCCTCCGCAGCTGGTTCCACCTAAGTTACTGTACAAGAGACACCTAGGTCGCCTATATTCTATTCCAGGTAGTTATTAATTGCCCCAGTATACAAACCCTTATAGTTTGCTTTATGGTGTACTGCTTGCTGTATTGGCCTATATCTTATCTAAGATTTTCTAATACCAATTGGTCTAGATTGTTGCTTTTCCTTAGTTGTACCTCTGTTATTCTATCTTGCAAGCAAGCCTGCCAGGTTGAGTTAAGTAACCAGTTAAGAAGCCCTAGCCTAGTTATTAGGCAGCACCAGTGGGGCTAGGGGCTTTGTTTGTAATTAAGCAAGAGCTCTGGCCTGCTTCTCTTTTGGTTAATAATCTATTAACTTAAAGGTACTACTTTCTGTTGCCTCCCTCTGTAATTGTTCCTACATTGCCAGCTCTGCAGCTACTCTTTCTGACTTCCATTGTATACAATTCTATATATTATAGTTGGCCACTGCCCTTTGTTCCTTATTCTCCTGCAGTATCTCTTCCAGGTTACTATTGGTGGATACATTACTAATCTTGCTATTGTTGTCTTATTGGCTCTGCTAAATCACTCCTTTGTTAATGGTTTCTACAGGTGCTTGTTCCTCCTTCTGGCACTGCTCCAGTTCTGCAATCTATATTGCCAGCAGATCCTTAGTCTCTTTTATAAGGTAGGTTGTCTCCTCTATAGCTTCCTATTAAAATACCTCTTGGACTGGCCCCTTATTGTCTTGTGCTATATCCTTGGGTGCCGGAGCCATTTGTTTATCTGTATCTGCCCTCTTATGCTCTAGCTTGGTATAGGACATAGCTCTGTCTTCCATTTTCCAAGAGTCTAAATCTATATTGTCTGCTATCTCTTTCCTTTGCTGTCTTTTGTTTCCTTGTTAGGTAGCTAGTTCTACTACTGCTCTCCTCTATGCTTTTCTCTCTGTAGCTTTCTAAAGCTTTTTCCTTCCTTTCTTAGCTACCAGTGTTGCAATTGCTCTCTACTCTGCTTCCTTCTGTAATCTTTTTCTTTCTTGCTTGGAAGCAACTCTCTCTGCCTCTTGTTGCTGCTGCTCTTGTGCTGCTGCTTGCTCTGCTGCTGCTTGTGCTTTAGCTTCTCTCTGTCTCTCTTGCTCTGCTCTGGCTTCCCTGTTTGCTTCCTGCTGCATATACTCCTGTTCTGTAACCAGCTGCGCTGCAATGGTCTGTTTATCTGCAGTCTGCAATTCCCCTGATTTAGCAGCTGGAGTGGTTACTATCGATCCTTGTAGCCTGTTAGGGGAAGCATGTCTATGATTTTCTGGGTTCTCCACAGACATGTTGTCTAATGGGCTGCTTTCCAGTTCAAATAAGGGTAATGCAGGAAGGCTAGGCATTAGGTTATTAGTACTAGATAGTAAATAGCTATTTTTCTGGCAAACAATGGGCCACAGTCCAAAAAAAGCCCAATAGATATAGTATCTTACAAAATAGATAGTAACCTTAATTAGTGTCTCTGCTGCCTGTATTTGGTCTAGGAAGAGCAGGGAACAATCTTGCAAAAGAGTATTGTCTGCTAGATACCTGCAGTAAGCCTTTTGCTTTACCAATGGACTAATAAGAACTGGTGCTGTTAAAGTATCTTTTAGTATAGCTTTTGTAAAACAATCTATAATTTAATTAATTAACAAACCAATAACAGAGCTATTATATATAAAATAATTAGGTTTGCAAGCCTTTAGCAATACTTGCTTGGCTATTATCTGGTTAGAAGACTAATTAATAAGATCCTTAATTTTGTCTAATTTAAATCCCAGTCAGTATATAAGGCAGGCTATATCTAAAACTATATACTTATCTATACTTGCAGTCTATACCTTGGCTAGTTAATTTTGCTGTTTTACCTCTTAAGGTATATTGGGGTAGTAATACATAGCATAGAGCTAAATCTACCAATATACAAGATTAAAATGCATTGTAGCAGGTGTAATCTGGCTAGAGAAGACAGAATTAGAAGTTTGGATTAGACAGGTCCTATTATTGCTATTTAAATGTCCCCTAAGGTTATATATAGTATATTGTATTGTAGACTTTCCCTCGGGAAATAGTTACATTAGATACTGGGCCTAGCTTTTAAAGTACTTAAAGTCCTTAAAAAAAATATAAAGATAGAACAAGGCTTTTAAATAACTATAGGTTCTTCTAAATAGTATATCTTTTATTCTTATTAAAGTCTGCAAAGACTTAGCTACTAAGGATAAAGCCTTGTACTAATTTACCTTTAGTACAGGGCACTATTAGCTCTAGCTCCTTAACTATATACTGGTTAATCTTTGCTGCCAGTTTGGTTTTATTATTGAACAGAGCATACTAGAAATTCTTTATATAATTTAGGTAATGGACAATTTCCTGTTAATGTATAATATTAGTATCTGCACCAGATTATACTTGGTAAGAACAAACCTTATTATACTTAATAGCCAGAATCTAATGGAGCATGCTAATCTATATAGTGCTCTAATATCCTGGTATTCCCAGTACACTATTAAATGCATGCCAAAGGAAAGTATTCTTTGTAAGAGACTTAAGACAGGTTTGGCTATTTAGATATAATTGTATCTTCCACTGCAGTTCTCTGTGCAGATTTCTATTACTTGTATACTGATAAATTTTACAATAAATCTCTCCATTGCTTGGTGGCTTTTTATTAGAATATTCTTCAATAAGAGTAGTTTTTAGGTTATTGCTAATGTCTGTAGCAATAGAAATATTAGATCTCTCTGCAACAATTAAGAGAGAAACAATACTATCTAAGTAGATATTAATAGCCTACCAGCAAAGATCTAATGGCAGTGTTTCTTGTCTGGCAGCAATCTAGTGCTATCTATAGAGTCCTTGTAGCTGCCCTGGTTAAAACTGGAGATCCGGTGGATTGGACCCCAAGTACATTAGCAATGCATGTATTATAATATATACCCTCTCTAGTACTGCCATTAGATAATGCCAGTATACAATGGCAGGTATATAATGGGTAAATAAGAGGTTCTGGCACCCCTTTTTCTGGAAAACTCTGTATAAGCAGTTAATGTTCTTCTGGTCTAGCTGCTAGTTTAAGTAAAAATTAAAATAGATCTTATCTAGGTTAACTTTGGCAGTGCCCTGGAATTTAAGATATCTTTTAGTGGCTAACTAAGTCTCTTTTTCTGTAAAATAGAGTAACTCCATTGGGGTTACTAATAATATATTGAGAAAAAGTTACAGAAGAGAGATAATAGCTAGATTTAGGTAGGTGGTACTTAGTTTTTATTTCTGCAAGCTTAAATTGCCCAAAATAGCCGCTTACTTTTTAATGCTGCAGTTGCCCTGCTTACCCTGCTTACCCTGCTTACCCTGCTTACTATAGCAGGGCTCTCTAATTTGTGGCATAGGCCATTCTCTTTTGTACTTTTATTTTGTGCCCTTCTCTTTTAGCATCCTTTTTATTCTATTTAAGATATTGCCAGTGCCTATCTGCCCCTAACTATTTCCTTAATTTTTTTCCTTAATTTTTTTCCTTAATTTCTTTCCTTATTAGATCTCTGTACAGTACCCCAAGCCACTATAACTTTATTGTAGCCACATTGGCCTATTACACAGTTTGCTATGGAGGGCTTTCTAGACAAAACAAAACCAGGCCCTGTCAAACCAGAACAGATGCTTCCTGTTAACACCAAGGATAAAGATAGCCTTGTACAGCCTACCTTGTTAAAAAAGAGAATACTCACTAATAGACCAGAATTATACAAGAAGAGAATACATAGTCTATTAAGAGATCTAGCCCTTAAAAAAGTATCTTAATCCAGCTAGTAGCTACAAGACACCTTGACTGTTTGGCAAGAGTTACTGTAGGAGACTTTTAGAAAGGTATATATATACAAGCTGGCTAGATATTTTAATATAGTTATTAGTTATATCTGTCCTAAGTAACTCCTTGCTATTAGAATAGTTTAGGATATTGATTAGATACTCTATCTCTTCTAAAAACTACAGTATCCCAACATTCTCTATACCTAGGAGTGCTTTCTATATAAAGGTTCAATCTCTATTGTTTATAGTAAGATTTTAGTTTTGCTGGATTAGATTGTTGGGTGCAAGGCCTACCTAGATAAACTTTAGCTTGCAACAATTCTGGTCCAGGTAAGTCTATTACCTTATAGTCTAGAAAACATAGCTAATTACAAACAAAAGATCCTTAATGGCCTTCTATATCTTGCAGATTAGGGATTTAAGTACCAATCCTTAAGCTTTTCCAGTATAGTTATTATAGCAGGAGGAGAAGTAAAAATTAGTATATAATCTTTTCTCTGTAGAAGACTGTCTCTAACTAAGTTAGCTAGCCTGCCTAGAAGAATGTATTGCATTACAGGTAAAGCTATCCCCTTAGTACTCTAAAGTACTAAAGGTAATTATAATAGAGTTAATGCAGAAATACAAAAAGGAAGATAACAAGACTGGAGTAGATAATATTAAGCAGTAGCTATATAATTCCAATGCTACAAGATTTCTCTCCTCTGTTAAAACAGAGACATTAATTGGAAAGCTATAAAAAGTAAGTCTAATTAGTTTCTAAGGCCATAGGTAATTATCTAACTTTAATTAGCATTATCTTTTTACTAATACACTGTAGAAAAGAGGTTATCTTATAGGTCTGGTGTTATTTGCTTAGTATATATCCTTTACATTCTGCACCTACTTAGAATAGAGCATTTTATGTAATATATTTTGTATATACTAACCAATATTATTACTGTAACTATCTAAAGCAGGTCTCATTGGAAAATTTCCAATAAGCCTTGTAAGAAAGTCCCCTTTGTAGCAGATTACCCTAAATACAGTACTAAAAACATAAAGTCTGTCTATGTAATTCTACTTAATGCTGTTGTATACTAGCACAGTAGGGCTGCCTGCAGCCTTGTTTATAAAAATATACAAACTTCTCTTTAAGCTTCTGGAAAACAGATATAGAATTAATCTACTGCCAGGTCTCTTCCAGTTATTAAAGGGTTAGCCTTACTTTAGCTACTTATTGGATTCCATTGTTGGTTACCTAACTTATTGGTAAAACAATAAAAGTTTCTCCCAGCAAGACCTGTTTTACCATTATATTAAACTTCCAATAAAGAGATACTACACCAGGGTAAGCATTAACTATATAGTTAATAATAGTGTTAAGCTTTTTAAGAGAAAATTTATAGTTTTTGCTTGTACAAAGTAGGTAAGCTTTTGGTATACAAAGACTATATAAGTTAGACAAGGGACTTACATTACCTTGGCCAGACTATCCCCACTGGCAAGAAGAATTCCAAGTTCCAATATACTTACTATTTACTACTACTAACTACCCTTTCTCTTTTGCTTATACAAATGTCTTTAATGCTTTTGCTTTATCTTATTATTTAGATACATACACTCTAGCAAAGAATTGGTAGAGTAGGTTATAGTATAATACTAATTAGGGTTCTCTAGTCTTCCTAATTATATATTACTTTGCTTCTCCTGTATTAAGGACTTGCAGGAAAGATATAATATAACCTTTAAGATATATAGTTACAGTTTCTTGTCTAATACCTAATTAATTAGTGTATTAATATAGTAGAAGATTTAATAAAATCTCTCCTTGGTTAAGGAACCTATTAAATTAGAAAGGTTAGCTATATTCTTAGACTAGAAGCCTTTCTTCTACTATAAACAAATGTCTTAAGGCAGTATAACTCTAACAAGCTCTTTACCTAGTTCTAGGGCTTATTAAAGAGTTAGGTTATATTCTCCAAAGATATACTTTGTAAGATATAAGGTAACTAATAAACTTTGTTCTCTAGGTCCAATAGAGTTTAACTATACTATTGTCTAGCTATACTTTGTTAAAGACTTCTTTTGCCTAGACTTAGTAACCTTAGGTTAGTTTAATTTTAACCTAGAACAATTAGCCTTTTTTAAGGCCTGCAAGGCAGGGCAAGGAGAATTAGCTAGTAGCATAGAAAAACCTATAACTTTATTACTGCTGCTACTAATACTTTGTAAATCCTTATTTAAAGAAACACCTACTACTACAAGCAAGCCAGTACTTTTATCTTGTACTTTTTCTCCAGCAGATATTTCTGGTTATAACAGTATATTATTAAAGGAAAAGATAGATAGGGGACTGTCCTTAGCTCCCAGTACAGACAAACTTCTACTAACTGTAACAGAAGAAGCATTATTTAAGGGCAGAGTATTGCTGGGTCCTGCAGTGTTTAAGCTATTCTCTGTGCTTAATAAAGCAGAATTAATAACACCAATAGGCAATGCTTTTTCTCTGGCAGGGGAATCTAATTGTAAGGGTATATTATTAGTGGAAGAGATAAATAATGGACTATGCTTAGCTTTAGGTATAGACAAGTCTCTGTTAAATATAGTAGAAAAGGTATTGTTTGGTTATAGGCCTTTTGTAGTATTCCAATCTTGCAATATAGTTAACAAAGTTAGATTAAGGGTGTTAGGCAGTTTATTTAGGAAGGCATTAAACATAGCTGCATTATCTATTTACAGTAACAAGTTAACAGCACAGAACTGCAAAAACAATTAATAGAGAAGGTTATTATATTACTCTATCTCTATGCTCCTTTAGTAGAGTTATTTAGGCTTATAGAAAAAGGGTATTATATTAGTAACTCTTTGTAGAAGGAGCTATTTGTTTGTACTTCTAAATTATTGTTGCTCTAAAACTTAAACAAGGAAGGGTTTGGTTTATTAAGTTTTATACTCTATAAAAGCTTTGTAGCCTTTGCTATTCTAAGTTACTTAAAATACTGCAGTAAGTTATATATATATAAGGTAATCTGCTTATTAGTAGTATTTTATATATTTTCTGGTTGTATTTTAATTATAGCAGCGTTTTCCTCCGTGGGGTCTTAATCCTATACAATATATATAAGTAATGTAGCCTTGTAAAAGATTGTTAACTTACCTAAAAAGTAATCGACAGAGTACCTATACTGGTATAAGAAACACAAAATACCTTTCCAGAGGGCACCAAACATTAGATAGCTACCTTAGTTACAAACAACAAGAAGTCGATACAAATACAAGCATTGGAAAGAAACAAAGAGCCAAAAAAACTATAGCCAAGTAGATAAGCAGCAAGAGAAAAAGGAAAAAAGAGAGTACCTATATAATTAGAGGGAATTAGGGAATGGGCCACAGAAGCCCAAAAAAGTAACCCCCTTAAGGAAATTCCAGAAAATAAATAGAAAATAAAAGAAGCTTAATGCTATTTTTGGTACCTTATTGAATGTTTTAGCCAAGTATTAGCAGCTGCAGGGATTTCTGTTATAACTGCTAGTTTTGGTAACTGGTGGGGCACTATGCTTACCTATTAAAAGCTAGGCTAGCCACCCTACAACAATACTCTGGAATTTACTTGCAATATTGTTAGCAACAGCATTGTCCTGTTTTAATATACCTTATAAAGAGAGGCCAGTATCTCTCTAGCTCTATATTCTGTAGAAACAATTAATTTGTAAGACTACTTCTAGTATTTCTAAGAACCTCTTAGAGTATCCTAGAAATACTTTCCTCGACTCCAGGAACAGTCTATATATACCTAGAATCTATAGGGTGTCTGGAATCTCTAGGGTCTTTTCTATAAATTTGGATTTATATTATTATATAATCTCTGTTGCTATAACCCAATGGATAGTATATTATTAATAGTATATATTGTCTATCTAATAACCCAGAGAGTTGCCTATCCTTAATAATTTATTAAATTTAGTTTAGCCTCGCCTATCCCAAAATATTTTCCTGTAGAATTATACTGGAAAGGAAAGCTAGCCTATAACTCTCCCTTTAAAGCTAATCTTTAGGTTAAAATTTAAGCTCTAACATTCTTACCCTTTGCTATAGATAATCTTAAACAATATTCTGTAGGTAGTTATAAAGCTTGTTAGATACTAATACTAAGGCTTATTAGTATTTATAGTATATTTATTGTAGAAGTATCTTATCTATTACAAGGATATTTTCTTACTCTCCTTTAATATTAGATATCTGTTTAATATATTTACCAGATACCTCCGCCTGCAAAATATTCTCTATGGCAGCAGAACCTTAGTAGACAAAAGTATATTTGTAACCTCCAAAAGGTATTTTGTTACTAGCAATTTTACTAAATTCTATATAGATAGAGATAGTAAAAATCTAACAGTATAATTAGTACAGTCTGTTAGGATAACCAAAGAAGAACTATATATATATATCTATTGTTAAGGACATTGTCTTTTAGTAGCTTATTAAGCCAAGGCTATATAGAAATTACAAGTTCTAGATCTATAAGTAAGCTAAGTATATCTACTACAGAAGAGCTAACCTACCTAAGTCTCTTAGAAGCTATACTAAATAGACCTAATGTATTTGTACAATGCTAGCATTGTACTTATATATTAACTGCTTAAGATATAGAATTATAGTAGTAACACTAAATCTACTAGCCACCATTAAGACTGTCTTATATTGACCAGTAGATTTAGTAATACTATGCAAACCACTAACCAATACTAGAAAAGACAGGGAAACCCCTTTTTCTACTTCTATATAGCAAAGCAAGTTAGCTGTTAGGCCTTAACAAGGCTACACCAAAAACTCTAAAATACTCTGCTCTTCCTTTAACTAAGATATAACAGTAAGTAAATAGCTCTGTAACTATAACTACCAGTTTATAGCTTTTATCTATAGATTAATATATTGTCCTGCATAAGTCTTCAGTGGGCATAAAAGGGAAACATAGACCCTAATAGGCTTATAGTTATTTTTGTCTTTGCCAGTGTTGCTCCCCCTGTTGGCAGTATTAATATTATTTCTATCAACCCCAATATAAGTAACCAACACTTAAGGGCACCTGCAGGATATAAAGACACTATTTCAATAAATAAAGAGTATAAACTACAGAGAAAATATTAATACAAAAATTCCTAATATAATATACAGATAGAAACAGGGAAAGCTGGTCCCAGATAGTAAATAGCACCAGATAGTATAAAAACAGAGTCTGGCAAGGACTTAGTATACTTGCAGGAAGATCTTATAGGTAAGCTAGCAGAAAAATAGAATAGAAAATAGTGTCAAGATTATAAGCAATATAATTCCCTGCCAATACATTAAATTAATAGACTTGTATATATTATAATATATAGTATACAATTAGTGCAAAGAGGTTCTTAGGATTATATAGAGAAAAGACAAATTAACTCCTTATTAATTTAGTATAGACTACCAAAAGGCTTATTACTATCTAGCCTGCTATACAGTAGAGTCCTTAAAATTATTGTAATAAAACCCCAAGAAAATTGGAGAGAAAGCTTAGATATACTCCTGCAAAGAAAAATATAAGGTTAACAAAAAATAGGTTTTCTACTCAATAACCTACATTAAGAGCTAATAAGTTTGGAAAGCAAAGACAGAATACATTTACTGTTACATAGAGAATATAGGCAAAAAAGTTAAATTATATCCACAGACCAAATAATCTATTCTAATTAAGTAAATAAGGGTAAGTAAGATATTTTGCTATTAGTACAGAAATAATACTAGTTAGGTGCATTATATAAAATAGAAATCTAATTACAATAAGAAATGCAAAGATACCGCCCGCGGCAATTATATATATAAGTATAATATCTATAGTAGTTGGAAAATATTAATAAGAAAGCAAAAGCCAGCAGTTAAAGCTCTAGAAAGGTATATAAGATGTCCAGATAGGTATTTGTACCTTAAAGGTTTATAATAGGCACTAAATTTAGTACAGTATTACCCTTGGCATTCTATAACCTTCCCTCTATAATTCCATAGCAATGCCTGGTACACAGCCGCGGCCACGGACACAGATTTCATGGTTGGGGCCGTGCCTACAACTAGATTTTAACAGTAACCAACTATAATACTTTCTTTTTTGCTACCAAGTTATACTGCAGAAGTAATAAGAGTTAAAAAAAATACAGAAACCTAGAAATCTAAGAATCCAAAAATCCAGAATATAAAAATAAAAGGAATAAATCTGCAGAAAAGTACCAGAAAATAGCAAAAATAAGCTAGTTAACTTACTATTAGATAGATTACTTTGTATAATACACCAAAATTACAGTGAGAAGTACTTATTAACAATATAGATTTAGGTGTATTGTACAAAGTAACCCACTTGGTGGTTTAGTAGTAAGTTACATTATACCAGTTTGCTGGAATGCCAGTTAATTCTATACAGTACATTCTCTGTTTCTCAATGCCTTTTATTTATTTTCAGCGCGACAGAACAGTAGCAGATTTAAAG
Organism: Spiromastix sp. SCSIO F190; assembly: GCA_014805645.1. NCBI lineage: Eukaryota > Fungi > Ascomycota > Eurotiomycetes > Onygenales > Spiromastigoidaceae > Spiromastigoides > Spiromastix sp. SCSIO F190. The sequence continues at coordinate 74,100 of WXTY01000010.1, read as the reverse complement.
AGATAGTTATAGTATTAGAGATAATAGATAGGGAGGTGGTAACTAAGAGATATAGCCATGGCTATACTTTTCCAATTTGCAACCATGTCTAAATTTACAACCTATAACCAATTTTGGTATACCACCCTTTTTTTAACTTGTGGCCCTTTTTTGTATACTACCCTTTTTCAGTGTCAATTCTGGCTCCCTTATTACCTGTATATATATTTAAAATGTATAAATACCAGGACCTCTCTTATTATAAATAAGTTCTATATTTATACTTATAACCCTTTACTTTCTCTCTAGTATATCTTCTAAGGTACTTTTGTTTAAACCAAGGCTTATATAGCTAACCCATGGAGACTTATATCTTATATATAAGTAATTACTTAAGTGACCCAGTCTATTATTGTTAAGCAATATTGATACCTAACTAGGAGAATCAAACACCAGTTTATCTCTAAAACAAACTCGATGCCAAAAGCCTATACTCTTAAGACTGTGCAATAAGTACATACTTGCAAATACTACCCCAAAATACTGTAAAGTAAAAAAGGTTACCATTACAACAGAAGCAGTCTAACATTTAACAGAAACAATATTAGTCAAGAAAGAATCTCTACTATAAAGTTACTAAATATATTAATAAAAATAAAGTATAAGTCTATATATTAATTAGTATTAACAGTCAATACTATGTCTTTAACACCAATACAAGTGGCACCTGGCTACCTCCAGAACTACAGATAGTATAGGTTCTTAGCCTAGCCTATATATCTTATAATTAACAGTAAACAGGAAAAGCACTATCCTTATACAGTTTAAAAGATATCTAACAACTATTAAACATTAACTAAAAAGAAAATTAGTTAAAAAGAGACCCTTTTTAAGAAGGGTATAGAATATAGTAATAAATACAGAGCTAATGTCTATATAATTGTCTATATAAATAACCAATATTTTACCTTATATACAAACAAAAACTAACCATTAGTAGAGTAACTAGTATATTCTTTCTTTTAAATTTAATGCTCTGGATAATGCTAACTATAAGCAGGTATATTACTACCCTCTCCCAGTTTATACATTGCTGGATAATTGTTAAAAAATATTTAAAAGGGCCGTTACTGTTAAGGTTTTAATAATAATGCTACAGAGGTTCTGGTTTTGTATATATTATATATACATTAAAAGGATAGATTATAATTAATAGAGATAAAATAAAACAATAGAGCAGTGTTAAAAGTATATTTCCTTAGGAGCGACCGGAAACAACGAAAAAATATATACTATAAGGAAAAGGTCTTTATTCCTTGCTTTGGCTATTAATATTAACACTAATGTAGCTTGCTTAGCAAGGTTAAAGCAGAAAAGTATACTTGCCCTGTTCTTTTAATCCCCAGTGTTTATATAACCAGGAATAGTTAATGTACTTTATAGTAGTTAATATACTTTACTACTAACTTAAACAGACTAGAAACTTAAAGACTTTGTGCTGCCCTGTAAAATTTTAAGTTCCTAGTATTGTTTAAGTATAACCTGTTTTATATAATACCTATAGGCTAAGTTAAGTTATTTTTAGACTCTTGTTGGAAAATATCCAACAAGGGTTGCATTAACCTAGTATACCTTCCCTTATATATACTGTTTCAGTCTTAAGCAATTCTAGTACTTTTTTAAATACTCTTAGGTTATAGCTAGATAGTACTTAAACTAAATAACTGCCAGCGCCAGTTATATATATATACCCAAAATCAACACAATATTATAGCTATCTACTACTGCTATTACTGTGCAGATATAGCCAACAAACTGGCTATTATCTTCCAATCTGGCAATTTAAGATTAAGGAATTACTGCTTCTTCCAAAGTAGTTGCCCTAAAATATATAAGGCCTCTTTTAGAGCCGCCTCAGAAGGCATTGGCTATAGTAGGCAATTAAAGTATTTAAGCTCTTAAAAAATGTAGCCTATCTGCTTAAAACTATAGTACTCTCCAAAGTCTTTAAGCCACATAGCTTACTTAAATTAGCAATATTTAATAGGAGTACAGCCCAAGTCATTCAATGTAAAGGTAACCTAGAGCTTACAGTTAAGCATTGTAATAACAAGTAAGCTATCTATCTCTGTAACTACCCAGCCATTACTAGCAGTATCCCTCAGTATCTAAATATTTGGGGGGACGGAGGCATGGTAGTATACAGAAGGAAGCTTATACAAAGCAGAATTAATGCCTTCTTGGAACATAAGTTAAGGAGCCTTAGAGATAGTTTTATAACTTACCTGCTCTGGATTTTGAATTATCAGAAGATCTGTCTGCTGTTGTCTTAGGCTTATCGATTATATTGCTATTAAGCTATTCAATAGGGGCAATGTAAGCCCTGTTGGCTTCAACATTGTAAGGCTGTTTCTGTGCATTAACACAGGAATGTCTTGTTAAGCAACAAGTATCCTGGGGTTTCTGTACATTAACATACAAATGTCTTGCTGGATAACAAGTAGATAATGTACTTGGGTAAACATTAAGCTTACCAGCAGACAGGCTGCGGGTGACAACTATATTGTAGGGTAGGCAAAGTTGAAAAACAACAAAGAGAATAAAGAAGATAAAGAACAAGAAAGGAAGGGCAGCTAGGTATATACTTATACCTTAACCTTGTGCAACAGCTTCGGTCACACCACTAATAAACACACAGAGCAAGAAGAGAGAGACAGATAAGCTACAACAACGGGGGTAATTAGTTTATAAAGAAGCTTAGGACTTCCAGAGAAGCACTAAAGTTAAGACTTTAATATTAGCTAAGGTACAAGCATTTGCAGTGCTAGTTCCCTTCTACCAGTGGCTTAAATGGATACTCCCCCTAAATAACTTACAGGGGATACTAATTATCTTGCATTATCTAAGCTCTGGAATTTTTATAAGAGTAACTTTCTCCCACCCTTTAATTTACATTATTATACTTTAACTTCTCTGCCTAGATTCCCGCACCCTTACTCTTCTCCCCTTATTACTTCTCTCGGAACAATGGATTAGAATGATGCCTTATCTTCTCTATATCTGCCTAGTAGACTTTTGGGACCTGATAATCTCTTCTCCAAACCCAAGTTGGACAAGTATTAGCACCTTTTATTGTCCACGTTGTATTTGTCAGGTAGACATTCTATCGACATTGTAATTGGAAAAATACAAGCTAATAACCGCAGCCTTACAACAGGACAGTGACCCAGAAAGCGCAAGAACTGGTTTAGATATATATTTCCCTATAGTAAATGCCCGGACGGCTTTTTATGCCCCTAAAGAATTACCCAAGCAAGCTATACTGCTTGGTGGAAAAGATTATCAATTAGCTTCAACCACAAACAATACCGGATTTTAGAGTTTGGCCTATTACAAAATCCTATATCTTGTATATCCATTAGGATCCCCTACTGAACCTTTTACCGAACCATCTACAGACAACATGGATGAAATCCACTATGGGCAGCTAAAGGAGATGGTTAAGGACAGTTACTCTATCCATTATGTTGGACCAGAAATGGTGCAAAATGGTAGAGGCGTACACCTTGTGTACTTTAAGGTTAAAGACTATCTCCCTGCTAATATACTCCCCGACAATGCAAGATCCCGGCTACAGAAGCAGGAGCAGTTAATTAAGCAGAAGGAGTGGCATTAGGCACGAACAATACATTTACAGTCACTGCGTCCGATAACGGCCTTTCGCAAGAAGGTTTATGCCCAAAAAAAGGGATTTAATGTGACTTTCCATGGATAGTATTATCTTTTCTTAATTTTGTATGTTTAAACTTTAATAACTATTTCCTATAATTTTGTTTCAGACAGTTGTCTTGCTTGAAGGACTGCTGGCTTTGGAGATGCACACTTATATAGTTTTCTATTACTATAATAACTGCAATCATGCGGACTATATATATATCTATAAACTGTTTTCGTTGGAAATTTGAACCCCTGGAGTTGGTCAGTACATTGGCAATCCCGGGACAACAATTTCGCCTGGAGAACTATAAACAAGGACTAATCTTGGAGTTCTTAATCCCTGGGGATGGCCACAAATTTTAAGAAACAACCACAACGATAACTACCCTCAGGGGCTTACTAGATCCCAGGAATTTCTCCCCGTAGCCGCTCTCTAGCTGGTTGCAGGTATCCAGTTAAATTATATTTACAAGAGAGTGTCGGATGGAGACCCCAGCCTCAATAGGCCTCTAGTTCAGTCTTCCTTGGAGTCAAGGCGGTGCGATTTGTAGCATTAATAATACTACAAAGTCATTGCGAAGCCATTGAAGTGTAGGACATGCTGGTTTTTCATACATGTACACGAAATGATTATTGCCCGCTGTCTGTTCACTCGCCGACAGCCACCTTTTCCGCAAAAATCCCAAATTTTTCGCATAAGACTCCAATATGTCTAGCAAAGTGATCTGCTAGGTTTCTCACTTGGTACCTTGTTCTTTTCGGTGGCATCGGTGATTATGGTGGTGCCTTTATTCCTGTCCCGACCAGAACTGCTCTAGGCCTTTTCTATTTTTTTCCTCCAAATCCAGCAGCTGGTTTCGGTAATTTGCAAGAGGGTCATCGCTCTGTCCAGAGATTTTTTGGGGTGGTTGACGTTCCGCAGCATCCTGTGGATATAAGCTGGGCTCGGATTGTTTCCCTTTATAGAGATTCCCGCACTCGAAGGGGCATGAATAGGCAGATGCACTATACAATCTTGTCTTCAAAAACCCGATATACTTGTTTTCCTTTCCATGAAAGCCATTCTCCTCTCGGCAATATAGGAAAAATAGTTCGCTGGTTGGAACATCGGCAGGTTGGTTGTTGTGAGCCGGCTCCCGAGAGCTAACAGGCGATGGATTCAGCAACAGAAATTCGCGAACTGTTTCCAGTATTGGTCTCGCTAGAGCCCAAGATCTTGGGAACCGGTATTGTGTTCCGTCCCATGGCTGGTGGCATAGCGAAATTCTCAGGAGGGGGATATGCCTGGTAGGATGGGTGCGAATTGCTCTGTTTTATTAAGTTATCCAGAGATTGGGCTACAAAAGTCTTATAATATGCAAGATGCGGTCTCCGCCGCACAGTTCCGAGCAACAAGGATGTGGGATAAGACACGGCGTACTTCTCGACCCCCTATAGCCTTCCTTGGACTCGGGAAGATCAGCGCCGAAGATGGATCTCGGAAAGCGAGTCTGACTCCCTAAAGGATCCAATTAATAAAGAGGCATATCAAGAACCTAAGAATGTAATGCTCTTGTCCCCTGAACAACAGAAAGTGGCTGAAGCTCTTGAGAAGTTGATGCAACTTAACAGGACTGAAGTTCTTCTATAAAGACCCTGACTGCCTTCTCCCCTTTCCCTTTTCCTTTCTTTTTTTTTTTTTTTACCTGCTTTTTCTTTTTGTATGTGTATGTGGGCCAATGTTGTTGCAGGTTGCAGGTATTATCCCACCTCCCCCCCCCCCCCCAAAAAAAAAAAAAAAAAATGTAAGGGAGCAAACAGAGCATTTTTCAAAGCCAGGGAAGATTTCATTTCACCAACACTTCCTTAGGCCACATCTTGTAGTATCGGCCTTTTTGCTTTAAGAGCGCCATATGTGTTCCTTGCTCAACAATCTCACCATCGAACATAACAATTATCTGTTCTGCCTCTTTTGCTAAGTAAAGCTGGTGCCTGCAATAAAACAACATTAGGTAAATAGTAAGCAAGTAACTAATCTAAGTACTTATGTAACCATAATTACTGTTTGCTCTTTGGTAGACTGTCAAAGATTTTGCCAAATCTGAGCTGCTGTGCTATTATCAAGGTGACTTGTAGGCTCATCCATAAACAAAATCCTTACATCCCGAACAAGGGCACGGGCAATGGCAACATGTTGTTGCTGACCACCAGAGATTTCACAGATCGGCTTGTTATAACTGTCATTATACTGCATTATCTAATTGTGAATGGCCGCTGCTTCACACACAACAGATATCTCCTTGTTGGTTGCATCGGCCTTGGCATACTTGATGTTGTCTTTAATACTGCCAGCAAAGAATTTGGGATTCTGGTATACAACGGCAAGGCTGTCTTAAAGACTTCCTAGGTTGATCCCTGAAATATCATTGCCATCAATATAGATAGAGCCAGTCTGCGGGTTATAGAAATGTAGAAGGAGTTTCAAGATTGTAGACTTTCCACTTCCGGAATCACCAACAATTGCAGTGGTCCGGCCACAATGGAGATGGAACAAGACATTTTTTAACATTGGCTGTCCATTATATAAGAATGTAACATTCTTAAACTTAATACCCCTATGTTTGACTATCAGATCAGGGGCATTCTTCGGGACAAACACTGAGGGTTCCTGCTCCAAGATTCCAATGACAGGCTCTAGCTTCACAAGATGCTGCTTTAAGCCACTAACTGTGCTTACAAAGGATCCAAGGACAGTTGACAATTGAGTCCACCACATCTATATTATAACTAAATCTGCAGTAGACCAGTTCTGTTGAGTAGCAAGTGCCATAATAAAAGTAGAGATAATAAAAGTGTCCTTTTTTAAGGCCCTGCTAGTGTAAGAGAGCCGTTGTCGGGTCTCTGACTGTAAAGTAGTATCAACCACTGTAGAGAAACAAGATATCTTATGCAAAAACCTGTTAAAACAAGCAACTGTTGACCAATTTGAGATTGATTCTTGCAGAGTATGACTTTCTATCCTTTGGCTATTCAATGCCCGCCTTTGTTGACTTTCTAGTTGGGGGAGAAGTCTGTGAGAATACTATATATAGAGAGCCGCGGTTGTCGAATAGTACAATGCCAATCCAGCGCCAAAGTAACAATACAATGCATAGACAGACAAAACCAGATTAAGTAATGATAGCACCGCCGAAGAAAAAATGGTCGCCATAAGAAACTCAAAGCCATCAAGATGTAACATTAAGTCCAATTGATTGCTCAATTGTTGATTCCCGTGAAAATTACCAGAAAGGCCCATAAGCTTATTATATATTGTTATCTTTATTGTTCGGAGCCAGTGGTTCCCTAACTTCAACCAGAAGTATTGTCAAACAACTCCTGTAATATCTATGTATTCCAACAAATAAGGGATGCCGTAGATTAGGGTCTCCTTTGATAATGATTCTATGTATTCTAATTTAATTCAAGAACACAGAGAAGGGGAGGAATATATATACTGTTGCTGCCTATTATGCTTATGATTTGCACAGTCCGAAATGGTATTGTAATGTTTAGAGCTCGATCTGCCAAGATACATGCTCCAACACCAAGAAGGTAAAGCCACTGTGATTTACTTGTAGGCCAAAAAACTAATATAAAAGCCTATAAATATAATAGTTAGCAGATGTCAGTACTGAAAATTCCGGGCTTGAAGAGCTCACCCGGAAACCCTTGCATTTAATTCCCAAGGTCGCTTGGTCGCTTGAATCATTATTCTTCCGGGGTACATCGGCGCTGATCTCTCGACTTCCCCATGATGTCTACGTCCAAGGTTAGCAGAGGGGCAGGACAGAATAATCTAATCAAGCTATACTATATAAAGTATAAAACAAGTATATACTTTTATAAGACTGTATATATAAGTAAAGAGAATACCAACCAGTATAAGCTTAATATCTAACAGATATTGTTAAAAATAATTCCAAAACTTAATTAAAAACTTAATAAAGTTACTGATAGGTATTAGGCCAAGCACCAATCTCAATAACCAATAATGCAGTATTGGGTTGTCCTTAGTTTCTTTATAGCAAAACCAGATAAGCAATGCATCCATTACTGCTACAGGAGGTTACAAGAAAGTTATTAGAATAACAGTAAAGATAGTATACAGATACCCCCTATTAAAAATATTAGTGCTCTTCTAACTTATATAGGCCTCTTAAGTAATAAACCCTTACCTCTAAGTAGTCCAATTAATAAAACTATATAAGTTACTTCTCCAGTTACTTTGGGCCCAGTACAGACATTAATGCAGGTATTTTGGGTTCTCCTCCAATATTGTTAAAACCAAAGCATTAGGGTACTTTTAAAAAAAGATATTCTATCCTTTGTTAAGTAATAAATATATTATAAAGTTATTATTATCTGGCTTAAGCTTCTCTTCTCCCCAAGTCTTATTAAGGAAACCCAGGAGAAATATTTTATCTTTTATAATTTTAGTGCAATATACAGCTATCTATCTAGAAATATATAGTATACTACTATCTATATAGCTTGTTTTACTACAATCAATATTTCTTTGCTTAAGATATATTGCTCCAAGGAAATACTATATACACTGGAACCAAGATTGTATATTATTATACTGAAGACCCTGACAGGTAGTAACAGCTCTGCACTCTAGTCTTTTCTCCAATGAAGCAAGAATCGCGGGAAGTAACCTTAGCCCCCAGGATACATTATTATCTATAAATACTATAATTTTGCTCTCCTCTACAGCCTTTATTCCTTTAGCTATCTGTTTTTGCTTGTTTGGCTTTGGTACTGTTATAACTTAAAGTTTAGTATTTACCTAGCCTATCCTCCTAATTATCTCTTCTAGCTTCTGCTAGTTAGCCTTAACAATCACCAGGATTATTTTGCAGGGCCCATTTATAATAATTAAAGAGACAGTGGTGGCCAACCCCCTGTTGCAGTCCAGGCAAGGTAAGATAACCATAACATTGGCAGGTATTAATATAGAATCCTTTGGGGAACAGATAGCCTTAAGTTCTTAATACACCTATTTATTAATAGCTATCTGCACAAGTTAATACAAACTGCAAGGAAACAGTCAGCAAAAAATAAGCAAATATTAAGGGCTCTAACATACAAGGAAATTAAAAATAACCAGTTGAAATTCCCCATTATAATGGTGTAGCTTAATAATCCAATATAAAACACAGCTCTCTTTAAGATTGTAATTTAGGAAACAGAACAACAGTCTCTTAGGGCCAACCGCCATACTTATATACCTGTAAACTAGCTGGAAAGCAGGCCAGAGACACTTTTTATTATAACTAAGATTGTGCCACACAGGTCAATAAGTACTGGGAAATAAAGGGGTACTACTTTAATAGACTATATATAAGCCAGTCTTTTAACTGTAAATTTATATACACCTATAAGCTTCCAGTTATAATGTAGGTGTTGTATGCTGTAATTGTAATAGAGATACAAGTAATATATAAAGCTCTGTTTAACAAACAGCAGTATACAATAGTGTTAATTCTGCAGATTTATATACATTGTTTTCCTACACTATTATAGTAACTTTATCTTGAATCCAATATCTTTGCACCCCTCTCTACAGCGGACCTCTTGCTGCAAGGCAATCCAGGCCTGCGAGATAGGCTATGTTTCCGGAAGTTTGTTAATAGACTATTATACCCTTATGGCATAGCTATCTCTTTATGCCCGATGGGCAACTGTAGCAGTGTTATATCTTTAGATAGTAAGGTTAAACCACTGCAGTTACCCTTGTAAAAGTAAGAGATTAAGTACTATTTGCTATTAAATTAATCCAAGCTTAAGGTCTTCTTAACCAATGGGCCCTTGGAATCCAATTTCGAGTTTATTTCCAGTTGTTAGTAATAGAGCAAAAAATTATTACTAAGCTTGCTGGAGCCCCACTTAACACTATTATTTCATTATTTAATACTGGTGCTTCTCTTGTCAATAATAAATATATGCCTGTTACAGGCGAGGCCCCCTTTTTCTTCATTGGATAGTTGTTAAGAAACAGTAGGAAGGAAACCACTGTGGCAGGCTTTAACTAAGATTAAGGTATCCCGTTGTAAATCAATATAACCTCGATAACTAAGATCTATAATAATAAAAACAATAAAGGCTATAGAGAAGGGTTATAGCAGAAGGAAAGCAATATAACTGGAGCAGAATAGCTAAGGAGAGAACAAGGATACCTCCAGATCTTTATAAGGAATAGTATTCTATTTAATTTTGCAGAAGGGTGGCCTTTGCTAACTAAGTCTTTAAACGCCGGGAATGTCTCCCAAAATAATGCCACTATGGAATATACAGCACAGACAAAGTTTCAATGTCTCAAGAAAGTTATAGATACAATACTTCTACAATTGTAGTAGCATGGATCTAACACTTTGTTAATATATAGTTAAAAGATTAAGAGTCTAAATTCGGCTCCAGAAGGGTCTGGTTTCTGTTGCTAGGTAAACTAAGACTAGCAGGTCTAAAGCTAATTCAAGCCCCAAAACTTTATAAAGGGTATTAAATTTGGCTTGTTATACAAATATAGTTACAGTATAATTTAAAAATTCTAAGGAGGCTGTCTTATGGCCCCGCAGCACTTTTGTAGGCCTGTACTTATAGAAAGAATAAAACTGCACTATTGCAATACCAAGGAGCAAGATATTGGTCTAAGAGTAAGACTTTGTAAAGCAGCTTTCTTATTATTCTGTTGGGTAACCTGCCAAGATACTTTAAGACTATAGCTTGCCAATACCTGTAGTAGTAGATAGAAAATTTGCAGAAATAAGCCACCAAGAACCAACTGTAACACTACTTACTATACACCATTATAAGCTAACAGCAAGCAGGAGGATACTTTATTATAATGTTCTATCCAAGGAATATCTACAACAGTACTATTGCACCCTGTGTTAGTTTTTATAAATAAGGGCGAGAGAAGAGAACCATTGCCACCAGGGCCTAGCTTTTATAAGCTATAGGATAGGCTATATAGTATATAGTTAGGGATAAGCCTATATAGTAGCAAATATAATATTGAGCTGTATATTGGTATATTAAGCTACGTACAGGAAAGAGATAAATATATAGTATATATATAACTAAGGGGCTAATAGCTTTTGCCTCCGAAAGAAAACAGTACAGTAAGGTAGTTGCTGTATTACCTATACCTTTAGTAAGAGTTACAATCCAGCATTTCAATAGGTTCTAGCTTTAGTTCCACCCCTCTTTCTTTACAGATAGCGTTCAATTCGTTTGTTTTAGATATCCAAAAGACAGGATTTAGACTAATAGAGATAAATTCTAGGCTCTCTGTATCTGTACCTTTAATATACTTGCTCTTAATATACTGGGCCAGTAAGCTTAATAGAGTGTTTAACCTTCTTGAGACCCAGTTATCTGTATTTATATAGAGGTACTTTAGTGTTAAAGGCAAACGCAGCGTCGGCGATAAACATACAATTAGATAATGTACTGGTATATAGAGCTTAACTAGTTTTAGGGAGGAAAGGTTAAAAGAGATTTTGTTTACTGGTTTTTCTGGAAACTTGTTTGTATAGAGATAGAATAAGTATAGTTTGGGTAATTTTGCCACCAGAAGCATAATAATTTTATTTCTATCTGTCTCTGGCTTAATTATCTTAAGTGTATTAGTCTATAAAACTATGCAAGGTTGTTGCTAGATAGCTTTTAACAGTGCCAATCCCAGAGCAAAGGTTGTTAAGTTAATTGCCTTATACAAATATAGCTCTATTGCTAAGTAAAGTACTCTAGATACCTTTGCAAGGTTTGCTTAATCCTTTATACTTAGGTTCTTGACAATTTCCTGCTTAAGTTCCACCGGCAATCTAGCAAGGTTGTTTATAGCTTCTCTTGGATTCTGGATAACTATATTAGATAAAAGTTATATTAGGTTAGTACTATTGGAGCCAGTGTTATACTATATCTTAGTTACTTTTCGCCCTCTGGCCTTGATACCTAGCAGCCAAGAAGATAGCATAGACAATAACAGTAGCTAGCACCACTGGCAACCAGAAGACAAGCAAATAGAGAGAAACAACAAGAAGTACAAGAGATAAAGAAAAGTATTAAAGATACTAGCAAATATTCTTTAGTATTATATAATTTAGGCAGGTGTTAAGAATCCCTACACAGTAATTAGAGGGCTAAATAAGCTTATATTTATATTCTTATAACAAGTTCTAATCTACCTTAAGTCTACACCAAGTAGTTTAATTAGTGGTCTAGACTCTAATTTGCAGATATAGATTTATCTGGCTCTTTGCTATATTTAAAAGCTTAACAAGGATAAATTCTGGTCTGTTTCTTGTGGCCCCCTTACAGTAATCCTTTTACAGTACCAAACCTAACTTTTCCAACTCCAATAAAACATGCAAACATTAGAAGTAAAGGTAAATACTAAGTTTTTCTAGGTTTAAAAGTCTCTCCCAAGTAAACTATAGAGTTTTAAGATGCTTGTCTTCTCCAACCAACAAGTATATTATACTATATATTGGATTTCCACCAAGACCACTAAAGTTTACCAGGACTATTGCCTGTACAAAACGTCCCTCTACTATATAGTTCCCTGCTTTATCTGTTAATATATACCTATCCTTCCCTAATTTGGTAGCCATTATGCAGTAGGTATAATTCTGTAACTTATTCGGTGTATTAGTACCTTTCTTTACCCATTGGTCTAAGTCCTCTCTATATATACCTTGTAGATACCAAAAGAAGTTATCTGGCCATAAACTGTTTAGGTTAGAGCAATTATTGTATATAGCAAATGTTAGATATAAGGCAGAGACTGTTAAACTAATATTCCTGCGTTAAGCAAGCCGGAGAAACAGAAGCTTGTAGAAGTTACAGTTTAGTAACAATTATATATCTAGGGCAGAAGCAGAGCCTCTCTAAATATAGATAATATTCTTAGGGTATAATAACTGCTAAGGCAGAGAATTATAGATAGAAATTTCTATTTTGCAGTATAAAGGTTCTGTAATGTATAAGCCAAGTTATATATAAAGAATAGAAGGTAACTAGACATTAAGAGTCTCTCTAATAGAGAAGAAGCCTATATATAATCTACAGGAAAAGTTTAACCCATTAATTTTTAATAGACCTACTTAACCCTAGGGGTTAGCAAACCGGGAGTATAATTCTCCTCCTATAAATAAGTAATTTAATTGGTATATAAGTTGTATTTTTTGTAATTAATACAGTATATAATTGTTAGCCTCTTTGGATATTCCAGGACTTATTTTCTATTGCTGGTGCTGTATATTCTGTTGCACTAAAAGTGCTACAGTATAGCTATAGCCAGTATAAACTATATACCTAGGATTTGGAGCTGGTATTGCTAGGGTTTGGCAAGGATAGAAGTATATCTAAGAAGAGTTTGCTGGAGAGCTATTGGTATATATCTCCTGTGGCTGGTGCATAAGGCAACTATTAGGATATAAGTACAGCAGGTCTGTAGGGCAAGTATATATCTGCAAAGAATCCACTGTGCAATACTAATATATTTCCAGCAGGTGTACCTAGCCTATTATACTTTGCTCTGGGTTTAAGGGCGCGCGGAGGCTCTGGTTTAAAGTAAGATCTATGGATGGCCTAATCTCCTTAAGGTGGTTGGACATTGTTAGCAGAGTCAGTGCACCTTGCATTATATTATCTATAGTGTAGTATAACACTAAGTAATACATTATTTTAGATACTGTTATACTTATAGTCTTCTTTACCAGGCTATGTTCCTTAAAACTATATAAGTCCACCAATGACTCCACTAGGGCATGTTTAAACTCTGTCTGCAGAGGGTGTTCTGCTTTGGTTAATCCGGGCGAGGTAAATAGAGCCAAGTAGTATAGCCCATTAGAAGTCTCCTGGGGTTATAGGTATAGCTTACCCAGTTGTCCTTGGTGCTGGGTATTTTTCTTAATAGTGTATTTTTTCTTGTATGGTGGGAACAGTTTATTAACCTTGCAATAGACAAGGAAGTTACCCAGAATTTAACTGGGACTCTATAATACACTATTAGTCTATTGCTTAATGCTAGAAGTATCCTTATTGTAGATAAAAATACTTCTACTCCTAACTAGCTAGCTCTGCTCCTTATTGCAAGGCCTTTGCAGACACTAAGGGAGTACACCAGACAGACAGCCTTTAAATAGAGTTAAAGCATTAAGGGTGGAGGCTATATAGCCTGTAAATATTGGCTATAGTATAGCAACTATACTGTTTGCCATGCTTGCATGCACTAGCCGAACTGCTGTACACCAAAAGTAAGTTAAGCAGACAGACACTGCTAAATTAAAAGGGGGTTGTACTTTACAGAGCTTGGAACCTTAAAAGTTTAATATACACCCTTAACTACAAGTAAGTTATTAGGCTTGCATTGTAAGCAAACCTAGAGGGTGTAGGAGATAGAACAAGCAAAGAGAGGGTTATATATTAGAGCTACTTTTAAATAGTAGTTTAAAGTACACTGTAAGTAACTAGGTTTTAAGAGTTTTGTGTCTAAAATATAACAAGGATGTTTTTAGGTTTAAGTGCAAAAGACATAGTAATAAATGTCTATGCTAGTACAAAATATAGAATAGAAGAAGGTATAAGGTTATAATAATAGTATAATAATAGTATATCTCAGGCAGAAAGCTAAGATCTTGTTAAGCCAGTGCTGCTTATACTTTCCTTCTGGTGCATTCCAGTATATTAGAGCTAATAATAGCTCCAATCTTTCCTAACTCCTCTCTCTGTACTCTACCAGTCCAATTAGCACAGGCGATCTTTGGTACTTTAGATATATATATCTTGTATAGGTAGTTAGAGTCTTCCTTTGTACAAGGAAAAATATATCCTGCATTATTAAACACTGTTTCTAAGGAGATAAAACTAAGTAATGTTAGTGGAAATAGGGGCAGTATAATGCTTAATATACAGGGTATAGTAATACCCAGTTCCAATGGGTTCCTTGGTAATGTATTGAAGAGCTACTTCTCAGTCTAAAGTAAGTAATTATTTATATACCAGAACAAGACTTAATATACTCTTTTAATGGAAATACAATTATTGACCCAATAATTTTGGGGGCGATAAAACCAAGAAATTTGAGAAATTTTAGCGCTATTAATAATTGGGGGTTTATATAGTTAAATTCCCCATTAACATAATGGAAGTTCTTAAATAATATACTGCCAAGCCAATAACTTCTATTCTCTGTAAATATTAACCAGTATACTTTAATATAGTTAATGTTTTTCTTAGAGATTTTTGGTGGATTATGCTTGACCAGAAAGTAAACTGGAATTGTATCTAGCTAAATAGAAGATATAATTGTAAAGACAAAAAAGTAGGCTTGGGAAAGCAGAGATAATAGGCAATTTATAGGGCAGAATAGAAGCTAGACCCGGAATAGATTGCCTTCTTATATAGAATGCTTTAGAGCCACCTAATTAATTTTATACAAAGAACTAAAAGTAGCCCTTAGATATTAATTTACTATAAGCCAATATTCCTTTCTCTGGCCAATAGGCAGAGGAGAGAAAGGGCGCCTTGTTAAATATATATAGTGTCTCTTATTATTTAAGATTTGTGTCGCCCTGGCTGGAAGGGCAAAATGCATGCAAGAGAGAGACCCAGAATAAAAACAGTAAAATATATATTACAATCTATTACTAGCTTAAACTCTCCGCCGCAATTATATACTTATACAGTTACAATAAGGAATGGAGACACAGAAGTATTAACATTAATATAGGATAATAAAATTCTTTGGAAGAAAAATATAGCCCACGAGGAACTATTCCTAAGTAGCTAATAGGGACAGTACACTAGATAAATTTACTTAAATATATACTATTGCAGTAAGGATAATTAGTATATAGCAGTAGGGGAACTAAGAGTCTGGACATACCAATAGATTAATATCTAGCAAGCCAGGTAAACCATTCTCTGTCTCTGTCTTTTCCCTGGTATTGTACCTTAGCATTGGCCTATGTAGGTCCATTTGCCTCCTTTGCATTGGGCGCTGTTTGAAAAACTTCCCACTTAGATTTTATTGGAAAAATGCCACTATTTATCCAAGCCTTTCCTAGAGCTTCAAGGGCGCCATTTGTATTTTAAGTAACTGCATTAAAATCCTTAATATAAGCAACAATCTCTGGTGGGCCTTCTGGTTTTGGAAGAATGTACTAGCCAAAGTATATCTATATAGGGTGGCTGTAGAACTGTTGTTTATCTACTCCTAAGGCAATAGGTAAGATTTAGGCAAGTAAATAATATAAGGTTGCTAGCTTTAATTATAGAAGCAGACCTACTAGAGCCAGACAACATAGCTTTTGGTGGTACAGTTAGAAGTTTTATTGGTAAAGCATTCTGGTAATATATATTTTGGACCGGCCAATAAGTATGCCTGGCCTGGTTGTGGCCCCTTAACCAAGGGAAAGATATACAGACCACTAAGGAAGCTATAGGAAAGAAGAGTATGCTTCCAAGTCCAGTAAGTAAAACAAAGGAACCACAGGAGGGGCAAAAGAAATACAATTAAGATTAAAGGTAAAATAGTTAGCAAAGGCAGCTAGCAAGCAGTATATCTTTATATCTTATACTATTGGATATAGATAGTGCACAGCACCTTCTTTAATACCCAGTATACTCCAGAACTGGAAATAGATTAACAATTTTGCTACTATAGTTCTATACCTATACTAACTGGCTGGTACATTTTTTAGGGACCATTGCAAGAACCTAGGTTAATTAGTATACTAACATAGCAGTCCAGAGTGTTATAACTTTGCAAAAAGTAGAAGGACTGGTGATAAGAAATCTATAGAAAATTCTCTAAAGAGAGAATATAAATAGATTATATCTAGCTTTACTTACCAAAGCAGCCTTGCTAAATATAATAAAAATATATCCACCAGTATCTATCTCTTTCTCTAGTTCCTTCCAAGGTAAGCCTTTTCTCTCGAAGCCAGGTCCTGGTGCTAACTTGGGCAACAACCAGCCACTAATGGAAGTAAGACTAACTGGATTAACAAGTCTGCTATAGCAGAAGACTCTAACAACAAGAATAATATCTTAAGGTTTCCAAAACTATATAGTAGGTAACTATCTCAGGGGAGGGATATAAAGTTAGCATTAATATTATCCAAAAAGATCCACATAACTTTGTATTTAAGCAATGCCCGGCCGCTGCAAGAAGGGGAAATATACCAACAAATAATTAAGAAAGAGTTAGGTAACTTGCAGGAAGCTCTCTATACAGAGCAGTTATACTACAAGGATACTCTATGCAGATCTATTGCTATATAGTTAGTGGCAGAAGTTACTTAAAAGCATAGTACAGAATGTCTTAAGGTACCTAAGAGGTTTAAGACAGGCAATAGAATTGGCTATACTATAATAGAAGATAAGGAAAAGGAGACTTAAATATACAGAGATAAAATTAAGGTTTTTGATAAGTTTTGTATATAGTAGACTGGAGTCAATGTATCCCGGGGCCAATACATAGCCTTTATGCTGGTGAGTAGCTTCAAACCAATAGATAATTTTACGGCCAACCAAAACAATAAGGGTTAGATTGTTAATAAATTATTGGGTTATAATAAGGTAAGGTATTCCAGAACTTACTGGATAATAAAATAGTTTATGTATACCCTCTTGCAACTGTTAGAATGCTTCCTAACCAAACAGAAAAAGTACTTAAATAGTACAAACCTGCTAAGAAACTCTGTTACAAATTTAAAGCAAATATAAATAGAAATTTATTAGGTCTAATAAAATCTATTACACTAAAAATCCTTAAATATTAAAACAACTCGGTTAAAATCACTCTTACCTAAAAATATACAAAAGAAATTGGATGCCTAACTTCTTAAAAAACCAAAAGAACTATGTTTCTTTAAATAAAAACATAAGAAAAGTAAATACCTAGCCTAGTAGTTAGATAGCTAAAGAACAAGAATATAAGTTAGGTACTGGTATATCTCTAAGTAATTCCTTCTATCTATAATATATTTGTAATTTGCTGTAGGTGAGGCATTTTATACCATTAATACTATTTAACTTTATATTAAATATTGCTGTTCTTAATTTGCTGTTTGGGTAGCTAGTGGTAACTACATACATAGCCCGGTTATTGGTTGGCTGCTGCATGGTGTTAATTATAGCTTTGCTTAAAGTCCAATACTGTTGGAAGTACTTTTGCATAAGTACAAGAATAAGACTGGTGTATACTTCTATATTAAACCAGGGGTAAGGGTTTTTTGTTCCCAGAAAACAACTTTGTTGCCGACACTAATCTGGGTCTCTTTCCAAAGGCTAGATGCACGGGGGACCTTGTATAAAGGGGACTGGGCTTAGATTAGCCATAAGGTAAAGTTTGTATCTATATCTACTTATCTCTTTAATTACAAAAAAGATCTCTTCTTGTATGCTGTTGTACTAATCCTCTATATTGTAATATTAAGCAGGCTGTAGAGAAGGCCTAACTGGACTAAAACAAGGTAACAATTAAGTGGTAAGCTATCTTTTATATCCAATAGTTGACTGGATTGTTCAATCTCTACTGAGATATATAAAGTAATGGGGGTGACCCTAGGGAGGAGAGTAAATGTACAATTGGGATCTCCTTGCAAAAAAAACTTAATTAATAGTCTGGCTAGCTATAGTGTTGGTCTCCTCCAAGAAGCCTGCTCGCGGCTGAAGCAGTGCTAAGTAGAGGCAACTATTGTAAGAGAGGATATTAAACTTCCTTATAGGACCAGTTAAGGATTTTGTCTGGAACATAGTTAATTAAGCAGAACTATGCTCTCTCCTTTCTATATTCTAGCAGATAGTATATTTAGGAGTAGTTAAGTAGGCTATAGTGGAGGGAGAATAATTAACCTCTGAGCCATTAAAGTATAAGTGGGAAGATATTTCCAGTGAACAATATATTGATATATCTAAAGTAAGAACCCTTGCCAAGTAAACCTTGTATTAAATAGTACCAATTATAAGGCTATAACTTACAGGCTGGACAGGTTAGTGTTATACCAGTTCTATGTAAAAATAGATTGTCTTAGCTAGTAGATACTACCACTACAAAAAAGTTAAGTAACTTGTAGTTAAAGTAAAGGTTAAAATAGATAACCAGCTACCTAAGCTACTGTTTTAAATTAAAAGTTGTTGCTGGCACCTTAGAGAGAATAACTAGTTAATAATTGTTGATCTAATTAGGTTGTAGCGAAACCTGGTATGCAGTTACAGCAGGCACTAAAGAAGACACCCTTCCTTTAAGGCCAAAATTGATTGGGTTAACAACCAAGATCTTGGCCCACTCTTCCTAGAACTTTAAGCAATAAAACCTAGTCTATACACAATGTTACACTATTAAAATAAATTAAAGAATCCCTCAGACTCTAATAGTCTGGTGCAGATCGGAAGATAAGAGGATTTTAAGCATTAATGTACTTTACCAAATTAGATATACCAGTATAAAGCCAAACTTCTAAAGCCTCCTGCGAAAATTCTTGCAAAACACCAGTTAGACATATATAGGTATGTTCTTCTCCAAATTCTCTTATAAAAAGTGTAACATTGCCAGAAAGGATCTGAAAATTAACAAGAGTATTGATGTAGCCTTCCTAATGTAGCTGTAGAGCTAGCAATAAGTGCAGGTGGTTAACCCCAGGGGGCCACTTTTGTACAAGCTTTTGGTTATACTCTTCTGCCTGAGTTCTTGCAGCAATAGTCAGATCTGTACCTGGTGTGTCCAAAACAATAAGCCTGCATAGTATCTCCCACAGAAAGAAAGGTCTGCAGATAAGAGGTGGCGGAAAGCGCTCTAGAGTGCGGGATTTAGACTGAAGATATTGAGCAAGCTTAATCTCTGCCACAAACACAAATGGCAGTCTTTCAAGACAACCAAGCGCCAAGGGGCCAGATTTTGGGATTATCTTCCGCGGGAGTAGGATGTAGTCTTGCATATTGTTGATACTTGCAGTTGAATCAGAGGTCAAATAGTACTCGCATGCCCGGTCCCACATTTTGCAATGGGAGCATGGCCTGCCAGTGTCGCATCTGACTTTTCTTCTGCGGCAAGGTTGGCAGGCGGTACCCTGTGGGCCCCGACGCTGTTTAACCTGGTTGATGGATGAATAGGCTAGAAGGAGCAGTATCTGTTAGCTAGAATACAACATCTGCGCATTTAACAATTGACTAGGCATACTCTTACACTTCTCTCCAGGGCTGCCTGTCTCTATCTTGACTATGGATTCATGCAACCGGATCCCAACCAAAGTTGTGCGTAGTGAGGGTTGAGGGTGGTTGTAATGAAGTGTGCAAGACATCTGGAAGAATGATGCTTTCTTATATGTATGTTGTTTATTTTCCAGTGTTTTACTTCGCACCTGTACAGATACGCGTGGTATAGCATCAGAAATTGCGCCAATTGGACCAGAGCGATTGCATAGCTAAGCTTGTTGAGTCCAAGGATGATCAACAATGGCCGTGCATAGATCCTATGAGCATCTGGAGATACGGTGACCCTAATGAGGAGAGCCATTCAGTATCTCTTTGCCACATTTATTTTAAGCGAAGAGTCATTGCCGGCCAGGCAAAAGAGAGCTGATGCATAGCTGAGCATGCTGGATGCAAGGCTGCAACTGATCAATAGTCTGGCCAGCCATAGCATTGGCCTCCTGCGAGAAAGAACTTCATCGCAGTGTCAGAATACAATAATGTGCGGACATTTTGAACGCGATCGACATGGCAATGGAAGGCAGTGGTTCAAGATATATGGGCGATACGCCACCGAGAGGTTGGAACGGCCTGCTTCCACCCGGAAACGGGCCAATGCACGACCCGCCCCCAGATACGGTGCAGGGGTGCGAGCACCTTTTCGAAAAGTGCTCGCACCCCTGCCAGTTGATCCCTGTCGACCTTTTCGAAAAGTACTTGCACCCCTGTCACTTGATTCGTGTCGACTCATCCGCGCTCGGAGGCGCGAATTCCTCTTCCTTGGAGTTTCACCCACTCAACTCAGGCTCCATAGAAACGACGAAATGGATGTACATGTTATATCTATATCTCAAGAAGACCAGGCAGAAGCAGTTAAGGGGGAGCCAACTCACCGCCCTTTGGGCCCTCTTTCATCTCGCAGACCAAGTCATATCCGCTTCTGCGTTGACCTTGGCTGTCATCGCGCTCCCGTGGCTGTCAGAATAACACCAGATTTGCCCTTGAAATTCCCAGGAAACACGACCTTTCCAGTCAGCTTTATTGAATATGAACTGCCATGTCCGGATATCCCCACACCAACGGCAATCACCCAAATAATTATAAGGACTCAGGAAGTTATAAACCATTTCTTCTACCCGCAGGTCCACTGTGATGTGTCAGCCGTGCCACGGTTTGTCTTTTGCTCCCTGAGATAGAAGGAAGGACTAATCAATCTTCAGTCGTCAAGCGAACCCCCACCTCGCCCATGATGCTGAGCTTTTATCACCTGTGCGGAGCGGCTCTGGAAATAATACGGATAGCGCTGAGAGTGATGATGACAGTGGTGGTGATGAGAACGACGATGATAGAGCTGGCGTTAGCGACGAGGAGAATAGTGATGATGAGCACCACGAGGATAACAGCTCGCTGGCAGAGGTACCAGACAACCTAGAACTGGCAACTAGACTCTACAAGAAGTTCAGGCGTGGTTTAAAGAAAAGCGATGCCTGGAAATTTTCCTATCCAAAGGAAGCCGCTGCTGCCCAGAGCAATGAGACAGTTTCCTATAAGCAACTGGTCACATCGATCTGGACAGCAGCTAAGGAGCAAACAGCAACAGTCAAGACATGGCAATGGTATCAGCAGTTTACGTCCGCTTCGCTCGATTATATACGTCCTCACCTGCCGCCACGAGACACCGCCGATTGTGAGGAAAATCCCGCTCCAACACCAAGCAAGTGGACCCGTCGCAGATGGCGTAAATTCGCTTCACTTGTCAACTTTACTGTCCACAACCTTCGACTTCATGTGGGAGACGCAGCAGCTTACTTATACCATGGCCTGGCTGGTAGGTGCAGTTCTACTTTTTCTATCTTGCTTAGCATTAACTTTTTCTAGCATCGCATTACGGCTTCACTGTCAAGAAACGGGGTCTTACGGAAGATGATGTTAAAGAGATCGCGAAGATTGTTAAAAGGAAGTTTCTTGCTGAATTCTTTGAGAAAGGAATATAGAAGCCTCCGAAAGACATTACGCATCCCGGTAAAGGGTCCGTTCTCTATGATCCTGTTACAGAATTGCAGAACCACACAAAATTAGAGTAAGCTCCTTATCCTCCTAAGACATATACCGTCACTTACCATTTTATAGCTCCGCCACAATTGAGCACTCTTTATTCTCTTTGGATGCCACTACGTTTTCTGAGAACCAGGAGTCAGGAGAGCGACCGAACGGGAGTCCGGCAAACTCCGAGCAGCGTGAGGAACAAAGAGAGAAAAGGCAGGCACAGATTTCCCGAAAACGACCGTGTCAATCCGCCTCAGCTGCCATGACTGGATCTAAACGTCCGCGTACCCATCCCCACGATACTACCGGTGATCGCCCACTCACACGTCTTGATGGGAGTGACAATAGCGCAATTGGTCCAATCGACCGAAACGCCATCCTCGAACAAGTGGCATCGACCACAGATATTCCAGGTAGTGAGAACTTTGAAGACCAGCCAGTTGCCGAAGATGACGTGAATAGTATTGAAGGCTACTCGCAGCCCTTGAATATGACCCGATTCCACCGAACCGAGGCGGCGAGCTGTGATACAGCTGGTATTGAGCCACAGTTGGGTACTTTGCCTTTCGAGCAGCAATGGAATAGGGTTGATCCTCACCAAAGTCCAGCCCTTACGCCCATCTGCGGTGGGAGTGCAGCTTCCACGAATTATAGCAGTGGTCCGAGTTTTCCAAACGCATCGTATCTTACCCGGGACGCAGGTTCATCTGAACCAGCCAGACGTGATGGAGTGTCAGGTTTCTCAAATCACTCGGTGCCGTCAATTGAAATGCTAGCTCATGTTGCATCACACGGTGAGTCTTCATAGTCTTAAATTTTGTAATCACTAACTAAAAAATATCAGCATATGCAAACATGCAGATTCCCTTGGTTATACCTGAATCGAGATGCACTGATTATATCGATGCATTCGATGGGGGCATCCCATCTATACCTTTCCATCCAGGCGAAATCGGGCACACGTCTCTGCCCATGACAGAGCATACTGAACCGGAAGAATTTAATGCATTTAATGGGGGCATCCCATCTATACCTTTCCATCCAGGCGAAATCGGGCACACGTCTCTGCCCATGACAGAGCATGCTGAACCGGAAGAATTTGATGCATTTGATGGGGGCATCCCATCTATACCTTTCCATCCAGGCGAAATCGGGCACACGTCTCTGCCCATGACAGAGCATGCTGAACCGGAAGAATTTGATGCATTTGATGGGGGTATCCCATCTATACCTTTCCATCCAGGCGAAATCGGGCACACGTCTCTGCCCATGACAGAGCATGCTGAACCGGAAGAATTTGATGCATTTAATGGGGGTATCCCATCTATACCTTTCCATCCAGGCGAAATCGGGCACACGTCTCTCCCAGTGATAAGAAACACTGAACCGGAAGGGATATTCCCTCCGTACCGGTCCGTCTGGGCCGCCCGACCCGTCCCATCCTAGATGCCATGGGCAGCGCAGAGGTGTTTGACATGGGAGTCATCCGTTTCGTTGATTCCCAGCGGTAAAATATATGAGGATGCTATTAGGACCCTAGAAGAGAAAGAGAGATCGCTAGAGGTGAAATAATATACAAATGCGCAGCAACCTATTGTGGATCAACAATTATCGCATACTCCGGTGTGGGAACATGAGCACAAGCTCTTTTGCAGGTACTAAGTCCTTCGATATGTGATGTGCATAAGTACAATCTTTCCTCCTCCATCAAATTTGAGTGCACACTTTCCAGATATGATGACGAAGGATGCCACATTCCACCCATCTATAGAAATTTCCTTTGTCTGATCGTCCTTTTCCACCACCTTTATCCCAATGCTCGGCTGCGTGCGGAAAACTATAAATACACTAAAGACGGCGGTTGGCTGGAAAACGAAAGTTCCTTGCCGACAGATGTACAGTTGCGGGGGGGTGGTTGCAGTGATTTCGCTCTGGTTAAACAACAGGCGGAAAGGATTGCCAAATATCTTGTTCTTTGTCAGTGCTTAGCCGCCGAAATAAGCGACACCATCTCACCTTGGGTAAATAAGTCTTCTTGAACTCTTCCACCACCTGCTCCAGCGCTTTCGGACTCTTGAGCCTTGACCTGGCGGGAGTCAAGACCTCTTCGTCATTCTCGTTGATATCGTGCGCGGCAGCTAGAACAAGCTCTTGAAATGCACCCGACGGTTTTATGACAGCCGCAAGGTCAGAATAGAATGTGATATCATCTGAATCCATGGCGCAAGATTTCACATACTTCAGCAAGTGCCTGCTTTCTGAACCATTTGCAGTTGGAGGGGGGGTTAGGAGGGGTTGGGCACTCGTCAACGGCTTCGGTGAAACTTTTTGCCGATAAGCCATACGTATATGTTGACTTCCAGGGTTTCTCGCTGAACCCAAAGGCCAGGTAGCATGCTATATGCAATTTTACTTCCTTGTTGATGCCCAACTGATGGAAGCGTTGACAAGAAATCCATGAATCCGGATAAAGTAAAAATATAGTGCCAAATTGAGCTTCTATAATCTACTCCCAAGAACCTAAATGCCCATACGGGCGCTCAAATAGTTGAATAATGATGGAAAGGGAACTAGAAATAGTAAAAGGAGCATTTTTGGAAGGGGCCAGGCTTCCTTTCTGTTACGACTGTGGAAGAAGCCCTATCTACTGATAATCATCCATTACACCGACTTTTGATAGATATCTACCTTACGCCATCCTAGTTACCTGTCTCTGTCGACTACTCCTGCCTGGATGAAACAATGATTAGATCCTTCAAAGAAATTCTCAGGGGTAAATGTTCCCTCATTGCTAATTTCCATGCGGCTCGGGTGATTAAAACATAAGAAGAATTAGAAAAGCACCTGAGATTCAAGAGAAGTAAAGGAATAAGAGCAACGCCAACTCCAAGATATAGTGGGTGGTACCATGTGATGCTCCATCGCGCTCCACTGCAATAAAAGTTGGGCATGAATGGATCACAATTTAAATCAGCTATCGGAAGAACTATTAGTGCGATGGTAACGCTTATTTATTATTTGCTGCCTACCCATTATAATTGTGTGTTTATCTTGTTTTCTGTTCTGGCAGTGAGGCCGCAACTGGGGGTCTTCTCTGGCAGCCCAAGCCACACAATAATCTGGTAGCACTGACAGAAACATGTATGCACAATGGAGAAGATAGAAGACTGTCTATACAACCTGCAGAACCACCCCGGAAAATGTTTCAATAAGTAAAGAAGCTTAGTTGCTTGAAGCACAAGGATATCGAAATAGCTATTGTCTTAAATCTTCCTGGCTACAAGCATTTATGTATCCTAGCAATGCTCTGCATTAGAAGCAATACTTAGGGGACCAGATTGAACTTCTGTTACAATAGACCCACCAGTGGCACTTTCAGTACAGTAACACTAGTCTGAATGTATACTACCAATAATAATAATAATAATCTAGTTAATTAGGTCTCCTGACCTGGTTAAGACTATGCAGACAGACCAGCAACTTCCATTGAAAGGGGCAGCAAGGGATAACCTTATGCTATATAGCTCTTCAATACAATCCAAAGCTCCTTGTTAAAGCAGGTCTTTGTATCCTTAAGTTTTTTCTTCTTTCTTTATGCATTAGTAGAGACAACCAAAAGAGCCCTTTAAATTATAGCTTATTTAAAATTAACTATTATTACAGTTTGACTGTTCTATAGTATATTATATAGTTATATATTGCCATGGAGCACTCCTTTCTGGTGAATGGCTTGCAGGGCACAGGATATACTGCATGCAATCTCAGTAGTATTGCTGGGCTTGGATTTTAAGATAGACTCCCCTGCCCAACCCAGAAATAGTATATAGGTATAGATCCCTTTATTGTAGTAATAGGGGTATTTTAACTCTAGCTAGACAATACCAAGACAGACAGAAATATACTAACCCTGGAGTTCTTAGAGCCTGTTATAGATCTGCAATTTATACTCTAGTTTATACCAATACTTATAATTTATACCTTTGGCAACAACAGTATATCTATATAATAAAAGTCTTACTTTAAACAATACCCTATAACTACCTGCTTTGTAGAGCAGGCAGCAGTTAGTGTCTGGGCTACAATCCATTATAAGTTATTTCTGTAGACAGGTACAGAACTTATATTTCTTGGTCTGGCCCTTCTAGTAATCCTGGTAGTTAGAATATAATAGATTAAGCAGCCCACTATCTCTAAGTCTAAGGAGATATTGCTAAGAGCAATATAGGCAGAACTTAATTGCTAGTTATCTAGTAGCATTGGGTAGTTAGCTAGTGTTATTAACCCTTTAATGTCTTGTTGGCCCTGTTGGTGTTTGTAACCTTGATTGGATGGGGGGGCCCCTTCTGGTCTGGCCGCGGACACTAGGGTGAGATAGAGCAAGGAAGGGTAATAGAGGTAGAGATAGTAAAGGAAAGCTTGTTAACTAGTATCTATATTTAGCTAGTTGGTATCCAGATTGTAATATTATTGTAAAGGCAGGAAGGTCTTGCGGCTGTTAACTATAGTACAAGGGTAAGGTATATTTTAGATAAAAAGCCAGCGGAGTCTGTTTAAGGATATTAGAGTACTTAACTAGCCAGACATTAAGCTCTGCAGCAGCATTGTGCCACTGCTGCAAAACCAGGGGAGATACTAAGGACTTAAGGATAAATACCAGTACCTGTACAATAGCAGTCTGGAGATTATTATTGCCTGTCCCCTAGATATCCAGACTTAGAATGTAGAGTATATACTGAACAGACAATGGATTATCTAGAATATATACAAAGATTAAGACTTCTCCAGTGTATATATAGCTATAACACACCCCTTTGTATACTATATATAAGAAGAGCTAGGTTATAACTGTAGCTACAAGTCTTCTGCAGCAGAATTCTACATTATTAGATTCCTTGCCAATTATATTCTAAGCAGGCTAGATCTCTAAGGTTAGCTCTATAGTTATTTCCGCTTGCATAAGTTTGTAAGGTGCCTTATATTTAATTGTAATTGTAGAAATATTTTTATTGCTATTCTGTTAGTAGATACAGAATTAATCTGCTTGCCCTTCTGTAACTGCTGCCAAATTCTTTTTCTTTCTTCTTCTGCTGCCTTTTGTTACTTGTTTAATTGGATCTGTTAACATTTAGCTAACTTCTTTACTGTGCAATTTTTCCTGTATAGGGCCCAAATTTGTATAACTTTTAAAGGTAACCGATCTATAAAGTTCCAAAGCCTTTCTAAGGCCTTAGTCTTTAGTAATTTAGTCTACAATAACCCTGACTTAATTCTCCACTGTGTTGTACTTATAGTATTAAAGATTCTATTCCAAAGTAATTGGAGCAATAAGGTAATGGATATATTCTAACTGGTGTTTTAATGGAAATTGCTTCTTGGTTAAAAAAGATAGATAATTATTAAATATTTTCTATACTATTATTTGCTTATTAGCAAAGGTTTTCTATAATGTAATGTACAATGGAAACCTCTGATTGGTTGGTTTTGTTACTGCACCCTAAGTTATCCTTGTTGGGTCTGTTACAATGCAAATCGCAAGCAAGAGCTTATAACAAGCACTAAGGAAGACAGGCAATGTTATAGGCTTGGACTTTGCAGCAAGTACCTCTGCTTCTTTGTATTATTGCTGTTTCTCTACTTGTTGTTGCCTTTCTTCTTTCACCTGTACCTTGGTATCTTTGTGCAATATTCTCTTCTCTTTCTGTAGACTCTTCTCTCTTTTAAGTTCAACCAGTAGCTCTTGTATTTAACTGTCCATTTTAGTTAAGAATGCTGCCTGTGCAATGGAAAACAATTTACCTAGAAGACAAATCTTAAGTATCTTATTGTATCCTGCAAGACACCAGCCAGGCACCTAAGGGGGGTTTATAAAAGCTATAAAGACAAGTAATGGAAAGCAGTTAATGCAAACAGAGGTTACAATCCAGGTTATATAATGCAGTTAAATATTTCCCCAGTAACCTTCCTTGTTGTTTGGACTGCTGTCCTACAGCATTATACAAGAACCATATACCTAGCTACTGGTATACAATAGAAATGTACTTTACTAACTAAATGTAATGCCCAGATAACTGGCAGGGTATTGCTTGGTCAGTGCCTAAACTAACAGTCTGGAATACAAAGAGCTTACTATTTAAATCCCTGTCTTATATATATACAAACAAAAGGCCCGAGCCCCTGGGCAAAGGAGTATAAGTTTATAGTTAAGACAGGCCATTATATTGCCTCCCTGTTCAATAGTAGATATATTAAGAAATGCTCCTTATATTGGCTGTGATTAACACTGACAGTAAAGCTGCAAATAGTATAGCAGGATACAGTACTTGTTATAGCAAATAATTGGTTACAGCATTAATTTCCTTGGCAAAGGCTGCAGTTATTAATAAGAAATATATACTGCAGAAAGTTTCTACTAAAACAATAAGTATCTAGTAGTTACATTGTACTTGCTTAATATCCTTGCTAACTTTACTGTTGTCCTGGACTATTGTATAACTTATATTGTTCTTGCCTTCTTTGGCAGTTTCTATACAGGAATGTCTTGGCTTACTGTTAACATTATTGGGTGCTTTGTCCTTTCCTTTTTCTTCTTCCCCTCTTTCCTCTTGTGCTTTAGAGCTTGTTGAGGGATCGGACTTTCTTTCCAGGCCCTACTAACCCCCTTTTATGTAGTTATTAACCTGTTATTGCTATCCTGGTTAGTGCTTCGATCCAATAGAAGCCTTGATATGCAGTGTGGCGCCCCGGCTAAACTAGAGGGTGCAAGGCCTGTTGGTTTAAGCATTGTGCTCTGCAAGCCTCTTTCAGTACTTTTTACAGCCTAGCAAGGCTGTATATAATTAACAAAATAAGTAACCAGAAATAATATATAATAAGCATTGCCCTCCATTACTGTGTAAATGGCTAAAGCTTGGCATTCTTCCAAAGGTGCATGTCTGTTGCCCAGAAGTATATAAAAATATAGCTAACAATGTTATTAGTTAACTATCTGCTATACAGTTCTTTTAAGACCGAGAGTATTGCAGTTGCCTGCTATAACCATAGGTATACTATATCCTGTATATCCTAGTGCATTGAATAATGACTGAGTTACTGTTAATAACTAACTAATTGCTTAGAATATATACTGGAATAATTATATACTGCAGATAATACTCTGTGGACATAGTGGTCCCAATGCCTTTGTACAGATATGCTCTTGCGGACAGAACCCATGTATAACTGGGGGCATGCCAAAAAATAATTGGCTTGGAAGTACTAGAAAGAGAGAACTGTATAAAGATTGCAAAGCCAATGGAATTTGGGTCCTTAGGCCTGGCACAGGGAATTTGTAGGACAAAGCCCAAGCAAATCAGTAAACTAGGTACTGTAGGAGAAACTTCAATAAGGAGAATTAGATAACAATGTTAACAAAATTCGATACAGAATGGAATAGTAAATATTATTTTATACACTCTTCTATATATTAAAATAAAGATATAACTGGCATTAATTTATATATAATCTTTAATTATTCTAACAGAAGTTAAAAAATTATAACTCTCTCCAAAAGTACTAATTATAGTATACTATTCCATTATCGCATGCTTCTGCTTACTAAGCTTATGTAACCTACACCAATATATATTTTATGGCCCCTAAGCTATAATACTTTTAAACAAGTCTGCAAAATTACTGCTTAGGAACCCTGCCTGCTCTCTCTGTACAGTCCAACATAGCAGGGCTTAAATAGATATATAAAGAGTTATATAAGATTATCCCTGTCTTAAGCAGCAACTCCTTATTGCCATTAGAAGGACCTAATCTTAATCCCTTAATTAAATAACTTCTTACAAGCTACCCTAGCTCGACTATCTTTAGTATTGGAGGCTATTTAGTTCTATTATTAATTACCAACTGTATTGCCGCAAAAGTCTCCCTTAAACCTGGCAGCCAATATATATACTACAAACAATTAATCTTTAAGTTATTAGACAAAGCAGTATACCCTTACATTGTTTGTTCTTTTTTTTATACTTCTAACATTACCTATATAAAACTTCTCAACAACAGTATACTCTCTGAATATATATCTATAGTCAGCAGACTATATTCTATTCTTTAGTAGATACTGTAGCTTTCAGAAGCTATGGCTTGCTTGGAATACTTGGAATATATATATAGTAATCTTAACCCCCGAAATATTTTCTTTAATAAGCAAGATTAGCTTATGCTAGTTGATTTTAATTATATACTCAAGATTGGGGAGGACCTAAATGTTAGGTATAAGCCATACATGCATGCTGGTAAAGCAGGGCAATATACCAGCAGGAGAACTTATAGCAAAGCTAGTCCAGCCACCAAACAATTTGCACTAGGATTAATCTTTTGGTATATAACTCAAGGTACAGAACTCTATACAGAACTAGAATGGCCAGAAAAGGTTAATAAACTAATTAAAGGTAAATTTCCAGATATAGACCTTAATAATTCTATTGATGCCCTTATTTATAACTGCTGGCATAGTAAATTTGGATCTATTACTAAGCTATTACAACGGGCTCATCGAGTTTCTGTATTTAATATAAGATATTAGAAAGACAAAGCATTATGCAAGCAACATTACAAATATTTACCTGGTATTAAAACTAAAGAATATAAGTACAATTAAGGAGCCTCTATAGCTATATTTTAAATGTTTGGGTTAGTTACATTGGGACAAGAGGCTATATAAGAGCTTCTATTTCTTAATATTAATAGTATACTTTGCTTCTTTTCTGGTTTCTGCTTAATCAGTAAACTATTTATGTATATATTTTTGCTTTGCCTATTTGCTTCCATAATTATATATAATTAAACTAACATAGCTATCTCTTAAAAGGTCTTTTGCATAATATATTAGTTAAGAATGCTATTTTTAACCTGTATATCCAGGCAGACAAAGCGATATATATAGGTAACAGGATTGTTCTGGCCAATGCAATAAATATATACCTTTTGCCTGCAATTAACAATAAATTACTTAATAGTACTTAACCTTTATAGGTATACATAGGTTAAATAAAAGGTAAAGCTTTATAGTTACCAGAGCCAGAACCAGAAAAAATATTTTGCATAAAAAAAGAGTAATTAGTTAATAGGTTTATATATTGTACTTAACTTCCTTGCATTGCCTCTAGCAATGTTTCTGTAGATCCCCCTACTAAAGATTATAGACCTCTAATAAACTATCCTTATTTTGTTCATGCTGGCTTGTCTGCTAACAGAGGTTTATTGTTCTGGATTAAGGACCATTGCTGCTGCAGGGCAAATAATGTCTGGCATAGAAACTGCTGCTTAATCTTCTACTAGCACTAGCCCTATACCCTTATCTTTGTTAGCTATTTATTGTCTTCTGCAGTCCAGCAAGATCTCTTTAACTTTGTCTTCCTTGTCCCTTAGTTACCTATACTATTAGTATAGGCTGCTACTATCTCTTTATCTGTAAACTGCATAGTATCTATTGGAATACCCTTGCAGATTTTAAAAAGCTTTTGTGCCATAGCAGCTATAAGTACTAAAATATCCCCCAGGAACAATATAGGTATTTTTAAAGTCTGCCCAGGGCTATTAAATATTGCTGGGTACAAGTATCTGTACTTATTTTGTCTTAAGTATATTAAGCTTAGGGAATACTTTTTGGTGGTAATTCCTTATATATTTTGGAATCTCCCCTTGGGTACTTTATAGTCTGTAATAGCCCAATGCTGTAACCGGGGCTAGGGTTAACATTAATATAATGCAAGCTTAAGTAATTGTAATAGATATCTGTACTTCTTTAGCAGTAGCTTTACAAAATTACTGCCCCCACTGCTTGTAATATAGTTATTGTATAAGTTAGAGATACTTTGGTCTAACTTACTTACAGTATTATTAAAAGGGTCCCCAGATCTTACAGAAAGACTACAATCTTATCTCTGCAGTTTCCTCTGCAATTTTGGTTAGTGTATCTGCAGCCTGTACCCATTACTGTTATTATGCTTTAAGGTGGTCAAAACTACAATAGTAACTATACACTGTATAGCACCAGTACCATTAGATTGGCAATGGTATCTTTTAAGAGTATTCTGGCGCTGGCTAGAGTTACTGGTGTATTTTTGGTTCTTGTCCTTGTATTCTCTATGCATTGTTGAGTGGGTGGTGACTGTGGTAGCACCAGTGCAACTTACATCCTTGGCAGAAGGTACAAAACATATGTTAATCCCCAGTCTATCTCTATAGTTATTCTCTGCTTCTATTGCAATCGGAGTATCTACAGCAAATAGTAAATAAGACAGATATACAGACAAAATAGGTACAATGCTAGCTTACCTTGGCTCTTAGGGGCCAATCCCTAACCCTATATTCTATCTTTCTCTATATCCAGCTCCAAGTAGCTACTTTGCTTCTCTGACACTGGTTTTGGGTCCGATCCATTATTACAAAGGCATTGTTCTGGTAACAAAGAGAATTAAAATAAAATAGAGTCTAAGGGGGTTTCTAAAATTGGCAGTGTTTTATTACTCTGCTCCTAGCTATAATTCTGGATTGTCTCTAGAAGGCAATCTACATTAGCTTTACAAAATAAAACAATACAGCAAGCCTATATATAGAGAAAGAAAAGAATACAAGAATTATAAAGTTTACCTTTAGAATTACATTGTATCTTATAGGGACAAAACAATAAATCTTCTACAATATCCTTACAGAGGGTAAAGTTAGTGGTTAAATCCCAGATAGCTTTATCTTTGCCCAGGCCTTTGGCAATTCTATTCTCTACAAAGGCCTTATTAAAGTTATTTAATAAAGACAGTCAATTTGGATCCTTATAACAGTCTTTTAACATAGTTTGTAAAGGGCCATTAGAGGGCGTGAGTTTGGGCATAGGTGGCTGTAATGGTATATAATATACAGAATGTATCTGGAGAGACAGAGATAGGGGCCGTGGAGGTAAAAGAAGGTTAGGGTATAAAGGTAGGCATAGGCATAGTAACAAGAAATTACAAGGAGAGGGTGGTTTAGAAGGGAGTACTGGGGATATAAAGCCTGCAGTGCAAAAATTATTAGAAAGTTTAAGGATAGTCTTAGGTTCTAAATACAACAGGGTATAGTTAACAAAGTCTATTATAGCTAAGTATATACCCTTGGTTATCTTTAAAGTTACCAGGTATACTGGATTTTACAGTAAGTAAGGTTACTTATATAGAAGTTTCTATAGTCTTGCAGGGTCCAATATATAGCTAAGCCCGCCAAATTGTAAGATAGCTTAAATCCCTATAATATAGAAGTTAGTATAATCTACTTATTCCAAAATAAGCTAGGGACAGTATCTATGTATCTATAGCTTGTACCTTTGGACAAGTATATCTCTGCATCCCCTTATGCCAGGAAGCCACAAATATAATACTTATAGGTAACCAAAGCCTTATAAACTATACTTGTTGCAATATCTTGCAAGGCTGCAGCTTATATAGCCTCTCTACTGTGCTGTCTGGTGCTTCAATCCCAGATAAAAACTAGCCTGCCTTGCCTTACTTATATACCTTCCCCCCAAAAGTAGAAAGGCTCTAGCCAGTAATATAACAGTAGCTTACTCGTGTAAGACACTACCAGGCCTCAATGCTGGGGATTACTAGGCCCCAAGCAATGGCTAGCTTGGTTTATAGCTATAATCCTTAAATTTACCTGGCTAGAGTACTCTGGAATACAGGGGATTACAAGATACAAACACTAAAACAGGGAAGCTATTTGGCTAATCTAGCTACCTAACTTCTATATATAATTAGAAATATATCTGCTATTATATTGCAGTATATATACAGTTATTCTTACTCCAGATTATTAGCTATTAATTGGGAGCCTTACTGCAAGAGCCAGGATCAGTCCACAGGGATACCAAGCCAGCTGCACTGTAACCTACCTATATACATAGCCTTGCAGGATTGAGGCATTTTTGCCATTGGCTAGAAATATAGCATGTATATAAGCTCTTGTTTCCTGGCGGGGAGCAGCAAAGTATACAGGGAGACAGGTCTTTAAGCAAAGATAGAAAACAGAAGGGGCACAGAAGCAGGTAATAATTAGGGAAACAGACTGCATGCAAGTAAAACCTATAGAAAGAAGAAAACTATAAAGATATTTCCAAGCAGGCAATTAAGCCATTAATGCTAAAAGGAAAGGTTGCTTGCTTGACCTATATCAAAGGTATTAATGGGAACGGCAGCTGCAACAGCAGTAATGGCAGTAACAGTAGCAGGTCAGGGATCCCAGTAGGGTGTAGAGAGTAGGCTAAGACAACAGTGTATATTGGAGATAAGCAATAGAAGAGTCAAAGAAAAGAAAAGAAGGAAAAGATAAAAGAAAGGAAGAGAGAAGTATATATACAAGAGACAACAAGAGAGAATCTTATATAGTTGCAGCAGGTGACATTAATGCAATGTTGCAGCAGCAAGGCATGGCACTATCCCCAAACAGGCAGCACCAAACCAAAATAGGATACACCAGACCCAACAGGGACAGTACTAGACTGCACAGGGCATAGTGGCCCAAACTGGCCACAGCAATACAAATCGAAATACTACTTTAGATATTATAATTAGTAGTTCTAACAATAAATACTACAGTATATTAAGTATATATAGTATAGAGATCTAGTCTTTATAGTAATATAGCTTTATAGTATTTAATTCTATATATTAGTAGCCCTTTTTTACTTAAATTTAGGGGTAGTTTAGTAGAAAGTTTTATAGACAAAAGAAAAAAGAAAAGAAAACCTTAGTTATATAATATAGCTTTTTTATACTAGGCTAGAGAAACTTTTTCTTTACTTTTACTTTTTTAGTAACTCTAACTTCTTTAGTAACTTTTATTTCTTTAGTAACTTTTACTTCTGCAGTAACTTTTATATTACTAGAAACTTTTACTTTACTAGAGTTCTATAATTATATACTAGAACTAGATATATTAGTTAGTATAGACTAAGAAAAAGTTTTAATCTTAAATAAGTCTTTAATACTACCTAGTAAACTTACTATTTACTTTGGTAGACTTTCTATAGAGCTATTATTAAAGCAGGCTCTGCTGTTACAAGCTAGAAGTT
This sequence comes from Spiromastix sp. SCSIO F190, assembly GCA_014805645.1. NCBI lineage: Eukaryota > Fungi > Ascomycota > Eurotiomycetes > Onygenales > Spiromastigoidaceae > Spiromastigoides > Spiromastix sp. SCSIO F190. The sequence continues at coordinate 39,038 of WXTY01000010.1, read as the reverse complement.
AATAATATAGAGTAGATAGATTCTTTAATTACTTTAAACTATTATTTACTTAGAGGTTACTACCTAAATCTAAGTTAGTATCTATATCTATATTAAAATAAAAGAATCCAGAAGGTAGTTTAGAGATAGAGACAGTAAGTATATCTATATTTTATTGTTTATTTAATATATCTAGAGACTTTTTTTTAGGCATTAGCTTAAGTTCTAATTTTAATTCTAACTTTAACAAAGTAAAGAAACTATATTTATTAGTTTTCTTTGTTAATTTAGATTCTTTTACTAAACTATTTTCTCTAGATAACTTTTTATCCTTACTGTTACTAGTTAGTATATATTATAACTTAAATATATTTTTAGAAATTTTTTTAATTTCTTTTAGTACCTTTACTAGAATATTTTTTTCCAAAGATTCTTTAGTACTATTGTTATTTTTACTCTATAGTTTAAACTCTAAGCTAAATATAGAACTTACTTATTTATTAGCTTTATTCTCTATTACTAGTACTTTCTTTTGCCTAACTACTGCTATAGAGAACTCTTTAGATATATATTAGTTTTTACTCTTAAATTTAGATACAGTATTAAAGCTAGAACTCTCTTTATTAGTAGAGAAATATATATTATAAGGTAGAGAGATTTTCTTTAGTAAGTTTTATTTCTTTAGTAACTCTTAGGCTATATTACTTAATAGTTATTCTATAACTTATAAATAATTATCTAGATAAACTTTAAACTAAATTAAAGTTTTTAGATATTTATAAAAGAAGGTACTAGTAACTAGGCTATTAATATAACTATTTTATAACTAGTATTTAATTATAGCTAGTTCTAATTTTTACTGTAAGTTATTTTACTATACTACTTTACTTTATAGTAGTATTACTATCTCTAGCCCTATATATTAGAATTAACTGCTGCAAAGCTAAATATAACTAAATCCAATACTTATCTATTAGAGAAACTGTATACTCTCTACTGGCAGTAAAGTAGAGAAACTAAAGAGTATAGAGAATAAAAGAATTAATACTAGCAGAATATTAAAATAAATATACAATAAAAAAATAAAGATAGAATAAAAACTAAGGAATATAGATTAGTAAAGAAGAAATTTTAAGCTAGTAATTAGTAAAAGAAATAGATTACTAGTTAGTATACTGGGCAGAAGTATAAAGAGAGAGACAAAAAAGCTAGAGAATAAGCTAGTAGCTCTATAGCTTTAGATTAAACTATTAAGTATACTAGACAGTAGGTTAGGTATACTGTACAATAAAGATATTCTATAGAAGAAATAATATAAATAGGGTAATAGATTTAATAAAGAATTGGTTAATGTTCTTTTAGAGAAATATATAGAAAAGATAGCCTATATAAAAATAATAAATTGCCAGGGTTATATTTAAAAGATAGAACAAGACCTTATATCTATAGAGCTAGCTAGTAAAAAGACTATTATCACTGTATAGAAGTAGCTTATTGCCTCTGCACTGGCATTAAAGTCCCTGGTAAATAAGGTATAGCAAGGAAGGTACTAAGGACTATAGATATAGTTTAAAAATATAAGCTACAAAGAATATTGTCTATAGAAAAGCTATCTAAGCTATATTAAAAGCTTAGTAACTCTACTGGCTTTAATGCTAGATAATAGATAGTTAGACTGTACTGTTATATAAATAGCATTGGCTACTAAACTAGATAATATAGGTAACTAGTTTACTAGGGTCTAGAAAAGAAAAGGTTAGTAGTAGCTATATTTTACTTACTATAACTATATATTAGAGAATAGACCCTAGTTCTTTAAGCTATACTTTTGTTTAGTTATACTATAAAGCCTCTATCTCTAAACTTTTATTTTATTATAAACCTTTGTTACTAAGCTTAGTACTAAATTATCTATTGTTATTCTATATAGACCTTTTTTAATAATTCTTTACTTTTCTATTTTTATTTTTTCTTTCTTTTTCTTCTTTAATAAATTATCTATATATATAGGGCCTAGTTAGCTTGTCTAATCCAAGATCCTTATACTATATAGATAGAAGTTACAGAACAAGGTTATATATTTAGGCAGGTAGTTTAATTACTATAGATAAAGTTAACTAAAGATATAAACTTTTTAAACTTAATTTATAATAATTTAGCTATTTTTTAATATACTAACTAAATAAATATCCTTATATATAAATTACTTAGTACTATAGCTATATCTAAAATTTCTCTATACTATATAGAGTTCTAGCTTAGCTATTATAGTCTAGGCTAGCTCTGCCAATATTTACTGGAAGGGGTTTTACTGGATTCTACTATTTAGATATCTAAATAGATTATTAGGTCTAATCTAACCTTTCTTTCTTTTTTCTTTAACCTCTATTTTTTATTAGCTAGGTATAAATAGAATAAGCTTTACTTATATTTACTATTTTTAATATAGCTTATAGTTTTTATTTATAAATAGTTAGCTTTAGAAACTTAAATTCTAATCTTTTAGATACTTTTTAATGTACTAACTAGATAAAACTTAGAATATATATATTAATTAGTACTGTAGCTATTTTATTGCTAGGTTTCTGCTGTAACCTAATTCCAATATTTAAAGCTAGAGCTACTAGAAGTTCCAGAATTTTAATATACTTATACTTGTTTAGTTAGTTTAGACCTATATTGGCTTGCAGTATTAACAAAGATTACCAAACTATACAGTAAAAATATATATTAATAGACTATCTCTATTTCTAGCACTAGGAAGAGTCTAAGAAAAGATATAATTATATAGCCTTGCAATAGTTACAATATTGGCAGTATAAAACTAGTAAAAAATATATAAAATTACTTACTTATTCTTAGTCTAAGTAAAAGGAGAACAAAAATACTGGCTATAGTTAAATATAGAGGTTACTTTTTCTCTAGAAACTTTTACTTAATATAGAGGCTTTTAATTGGATTTAGGCTTTTATTTTTAAAGAAACTTACAATATAGGCTATAAACCTAGACTTCTTACTATAGGGGGCCAAACAAAGAAACTTAGTTATAGATATAAAATTCTCTAGTTAGTTTTGGATTGGGGTCTCTATTACTAACTACCATTAATTAGTATTTAGTAAAAATATAGCTTAACTTTAAGCTATATTTTGCTCCTAAATAGTATATACCTTGTCTAGAACAATATAGACTATATTTACCAGTAACAGTAAACTAGCAGACCTTTTTAAACTTTTCCTAGATATCTTACTTAGAATTATACTGTAGGTTATAATAACTAGGTTATAGTATACAAGCTTCTTAGGGTCCTAAGTTTAAGTAGGTCTATAGAAAAGGTACTATAAAAGTATATTATCTTTTAAATACTCTTTAATCTATATAATCTAGTTTTCTACAGTACTTAGAGGCAAGACTAACAATATAGTTTTAATATTCTATACTAGCAAATTATTTATTGCTGCTTCTTTAGTTAGTCTATTTTTGGCAAAGATCCTAGATTCTAGCAATATAGAAAGAACTAAAGAAAGAATACTTAATATCTTGCCTAGTTCTATTATATCTATAAGTAGTCCTTCTAAAGCTTATAGTAGTTTTTCTACAGAGATTATACTGCTAATAATATTATAATAGAGTTTCTAGCTATTTAGGTTATTTTTAATTCTCTAAAGAGATATATTCTTTTTCTTTCTAAGATTAAACCTCCTTGGCTTTTCTTTATCTATTATAAAACAGAGTGCTTGCTTTTGGTAAGGCAGTATAGACCAGTGCATTAAATATATATATATATACCTAGTCTAAAACTAGATAAAATTAGTTATTAAATAGGTTAGTATACTTAGCTTCCAAGCCTGCTATTAATGGAGCTATAGAAGCCAGTATCTATAGTAAATAGGGGTTAGTTTCTACTGTTAAAAAAAATAATACAGTAGGGACAAAAAATTACTGGTTTTTAAAATTTTATACTTATCTAATATAGACCAGTAACTTAAAGTTATTTACTGCCTGTATAGAAACTATTACTTTAGTAGAAACTCTAAGTTCTATAGAAACTTTTATTTCTCTAGTAAGTCTTACTTCTCTAGTAACTTTTACTTCTTAAGAATCTCTTGGTTTGGGGTTATAGATAGTATAGCTATATTAAAGAAAGCTATACTAGCTATTTATTATAGATTTAGATACTCTAAGCTACTGTATACTAAGGTTTATCCTTTTTCTTCTATTTTAAGACCTAGTCCTTCTATATTGCAATAATATCCCCTATATAGATAGTATTAGTACCATTAAGGATAGATTAGAAAACATTATATCTTTAAGTATATAAAAAAACTATTAAAACTTTTTTGCTTTTATAAAAATCTATATTTCTAATCTAAGCTCTATACTTTGCCTGGGTAGCTAGATCTATTGCTATAGTTAGTAGATAATATAATAAGTCTATATTCTTTGTATTAGTAATATATAATATTATATTAGTTTCTTTAGCTTTCTGCAGCTATTATTTAATAATTAAATCTATAATACTAATTTTGTACTGGACTGTATACCCTTTGTACTTGGCATTAATATTTAAGGACTACCTTAGAAGGAAGTTTGTATAGATATAGATTATAGCTCTATAATTTAATAGAATTATAGCTATACTGTAGAAGTTTTTATACTAGTTAGTATATCTTTTATATTTAGTGTTAATGTTTAAGGACTACCTTAGAAGAAAATTTATACAGGTATAGTTTCTTTAACTTTCTATAGCTATTATTTAATAATTGGGTCTACAAAGCTAATTTTATACTAGACAGTATACCTTTTATACTTAGTGTTAATGTTAAAGGACTACCTTAGAAGAAAACAAATCTTTACTGCCTTTATTTTTTAAAATACTATTAAGATACTATCTCCTTGCCTAACAGAGACCTAGTTAAGAAAATATAATCTAGAATATAAGGATAAATTAAGTTTGCCTTAGTAAATAGTAAAATCCCCAATATTAAGAAATATATAGTTAGAGGCTATATACTAATTTTATATAGTAAAATCTTTGCTTAGTAGCTTTTCTATAGCCTATAATTTATTAAATAATAGTTATAGTTATTTGCAATTATTGTATACTGATAGTAGAAAAGTTAGTAAAGAAATAGCTACCCCAATAGACTGTTATAACAGTGCCTTAGATATATATACCTAGTTAAAAACTGTAGTAAATTAGTTCTTAAATTAATTAGTGTACTTGGTCTCCAAGCCTGCTACTAACAGAGCTATAGAAGCTAGTATATACAGTAAATAGGTATTGGTTTCCACTGTTAAGAACAATAATACAATAGAAACAAAAGATTCCTGTATTTTAAAACTTTATACTTATCTACTGTAGACTAGTAACTCTATAGAAAAGTACTGCAAGGAGTAGGGCAGGGATCTAAGTAGTTAGAAGTAGTAATTACAGTATTAAAAAATTTACTGTCCCCTTACTTAAACTTTTACTTTACTTTTACTTCTACAGAAACTCTTACTTCTTAAACTGTAAAGCAGAAAAGGTATATCTATATTAAGCTCTTAATAATCCTTGTATTATATAGGTTAGAGTATAGAATATATACAGGACCTATAGTCTAACTATATATATAAAAACCTATTGGCTTATTTATACCTGTACTTTGTACAGTATAGAACTAAGATAATATAAATAGTTTTGGAAGAAAAATAAAAAGAAAATATAGACTAGGTATATAATATTAGGGCTACTACTTAGAAGGCATTAATAAGGTATTAATAAAGGCAGTAGTATACTAGGTATAGCTAAAACAGGCAGTACTGTAACTAAAGATATAATAAGCATTGTTATTTATTATATAGAACTATCTATTATCTCTAGTGTTATAGTTCTAAGTAACAGGCAATATATATCTTTAAGACCTAGATTTATAGCTAGTTACATTAGTAGTCTTTATACCTATCTAGTATTGCTAGGTTTCCACTGCAACTGTGCAGTAAAAATATATATTAATAGACAATCTCTATTTCTAGTACTAGGGAGAGTCTAAGCAAAGATATAATTGCATAGCCTTGCAATAGTTACAATGTTAGTAGTATAAAACTAGTAAAGAATATACAAGATTGCTTGCTTATTCTTAGTCTAAGTATAATAAAAACAAGAAAGCTAAGGGTTAAGAATAGAGTTAACTTTTATATTTTTTTTACTTTACTTTTACTTTACTACTTTACTTTTACTTTTTTACTTTACTTTTACTTCTTTACTTTATTCTTTGTTTACTTTTACTTTACTTTTACTTCTGTAGAAATTTCTATATCTCTAGAAACTTTTAGAATATACAAGATTGCTTGCTTATTCTTAGTCTAACTATAATAAAAACAAGAATACTGGCTACAGTTAAATATAGAGATTGCTCTAGGCATTGCAATTAGTAGGTCCTAACAATAGGCACTGCAGTATATAGAGCTAATATAGTATAGAGGTATCTATAGTAATATAGCTTTATAGCTATCCTGGATCTAGTTTCTTAGTAGCTTTAGCAATACTGTCTAAGGTTTTTAGGTCCTAAATCTATTACTAAAATATCTTGGTGCATTACTTTAATATCTATATACAAAGAACTTAGTTTCTTTCTCTCTTACTGTAGAATATTTAATAAAAGAATAGAAATTAATCTTAATAATAAAATTACTATAACTAATAGTTAACTTATTACCCTTTAGAATCTGGGCCTACTAATTATATCCCTCTCTATATTATATATAATCTAGCTTTATAAGTACACTAAGTATCCTTTCTAATGTACCAGGAACCTTGTAAATAATTCTAACAGTACTTAAATTTATTATATTGTTAGTTATAGGGACTGTAAGAAGTACTATATAGTTATTAGCTTTAATATATTTACTGTTAAGATTCTTTGCTAGCATTACCAGTTATTTTTTATCCTTAACCTCTGCAATATTAATTACCCCGGGAAGATTGTAGAAGGACAGGTTAGGGAAGTCTAGGGCTAAGATATTAAAATAATTAATATTTAATTAGAACTTTACTTATATATCCTTATTGTCTATATTGTTGTTCTGGCCAGGTATAAACTGCTTTGGTAGGTAACTAGGATTTAATATAGCAATTTAGGCCTATTTTAATGCCTCCTAAACTTACTTTCTCTTTAATAATACTATAAAAACTTCTTTCTCTGGGTCTTGTTTAGTCCAGGGGCCTAGAAAGTTATATCTTTTAGAAACCTTTCTATTGCAAAGCTTAAATAGAGTATATATATATTTCTGTATAGGCAGAATACAGTAGCTCTAAGGTAGATTAGGGGTATTACTCTCTAATAAGTTAATCTTAAGCAGGTACTTTATACAGTACCCAGTACTTCTGGGGACCTAGATTTTAGATATTCCTTTAATAAGGAAGCTCTTTCTAGTGGACTAATTACCTATAATATATATTTTTGGGAGGGGCAGACCCTTGTCTTTAATACCAATATAGTAAAGATTCTAGATTTATTTAACTATAGTCTTTATCTCTCTAGAGAGAGCATTAATTAAATCTATTAGCTTAAATAAAGGGCTTAAGCCAGTATAAATTATTGCTAATAATAGTAGGCAGACCTATAATTAGAAAATAGTTCTAAATAAGTCTAATAATTACTTACTTTATTTAATTCTGTCTTGGTGTACTAAATCCTTTTTTCTAAGTTATTATACTCTGCAGTAGTATTTGCAACCAATATTATATAGAATTTAAAGTCCTGCAGGTACTACAATATATTATTATACCCCTGGTTTTAATTCTGGCCCTGCTTACTTATTCTGTTTGCCTGTTGTAGGTCCCTTAATACATTATTTTGTAGAGTAATAGTATCTAGATAACTCTCCCCAGTACTATTACTAGCCTATATAGTTACTGGATTAAATACTGTATTGCAAAACCACCCTTAAATAGATATATACTGCCTTTGTATATCTAACTAGTTCTGGGGGTGTATTGTACAAAGCAGTTAAAATAAACTGTATATAGAAAGAATTAGTACTATAAAAATATATAACAGTAGTTATTAATTATACCCTTATAGTATAACCCTTCTATACTACATTGGAGGATATTTAATATATATATATACCTGGTAAGAGTAAAGTATATATATAGAGCAGTAAGGAAGAAATAAATATCCACCAGGATAGAAAAGTACTGCAAGGAGCAGGGCAGGGATTAAAGTAGTTAGAAGCAGTAATTACAGTATTAAAAAATCTACTAAAACTAAAAGCAGAGCAAAATTAAGTAATACTGGCCAGTAGTTAGCTAGTTATATTGCTGCTGTTACTTACCTATAACAATGTAAATATCTTAACAATGCAAGGTCTGGGGGATTTAAAACTTAATAGGGGGATATAGATAGCCTATATTAATTTACCAGTAAAATTATAGGTTAAATAGCTAGGTTTTAAGGATAGTATAGAAGGTTATAGCTAGGAGAAAGAGAAGTAGTAGGTAAGAACTGTAAAATATATTATTATATAATTATAGCTTATTTACTATGTCCCAATATAGAATAATAGAGCACCCAGGTATAGAATAATACTGTATATAGTAGACATTATTAATAGCTAAACTATAACAAAGTAGAAGTATAGAGAAGCTCTAATACTTCTGTTAGCAAGAACAGAATATAGGGTATAATAGTTAAGGAGAAATATAAATATAGTATAATAGAGCTATAGTTTTATACTCTTCTAGTATTTTTCCTACTATACTAAAGCTAGCATTGTTATACTTACAGACTGGCCTAGCTATACAGGTAACCTAATTGTAGGTATAGACAGAATTTAGGTATATATAGGGCTATAACAAACTAACTAGCTATTATACTATCTTTACCTACAATATACTATTGTCCTGTACTGTAGCTACCTTTCCTAATGTCCCTATATTATATACTATACCCTTAGCTCCAGCCATTGTATAACTATTACAAGATAAGTAACTAAGTAATATATAACCTTCTACTTATAGTTCTTCTTTCTTTTCTAATTATTATCCTTACTATATACTAAAATACTATATATAAGCTTAACTATTTTTCTTAAAACTTTGCAGGTATATTCTTTGCTATAGTCTCTAGCTTCTGTTAAAATTTAATACTAAAATCTCCCTGTTGTATTGAGATATTTCCCCAGGTCTATATTGTAATACTAACTTAACTTTCTTACTTAAATAGCTATATTGCTTTACTACAATGCCCCTGTATTTACTAAGACTTATTTAGTATATTTATTTATACCTTTAATAGCTCTCTGCTAAGTTTTAGGCAAAAAGATATAAGATTTATAGAGATATCTACTGTTTATTGTATCTATAATACTAATATAATACTGTACCTTAGAGTTCCTTATACCTCCAATATCTTGTATCATCTATAGCAGAGACTTATTCTGTATATCTGCCTGCCCCCTCTATAGCTCTATATTGAGTTTTAAGCAAGAAAATACAATATCTATAGAGATATAAGCCCTTTCTTTTACCTATAATACTAACTTAATACCCTACCTTAAGTTACTGTATATTGCAATAATCCCTTGCCTACTATAGCTAAGACTTGTTCTGTATATCTACTTACTCTCTCTATAGCTCTATATTAAGTTTTAAGCAAGAAAATACAATATCTATAGAGATATAAGCCCTTTTTTCTACCTATAATACTAACTTAATACCCTACCTTAGGTTACTATATATTGCAATAATTCCTTATCTACTATAGCTAAGACTTATTCTATATATCTACTTACCCTCTCTATAGCTCTATATTAAGTTTTAAGTAGAAAGCTTTACCCTATATTAAGATTTTTTCTAGCCTGCTTTAACAATACTTACCTATTAATTCTATTTATAGCTAACCCATTGTATAACTAGTTATATAATAAGCAATGTCTACCCCTTTTAATAATCTTTAAAATATACTTATATAGGTAAAGTCCTTAGTTTTAACCCCTGCCAATATAATTTATTATTTACAGCAATGCCAGAAAACACTACCTTCTAAGAAGTATACTGCCCTATACTCTAAGGTTAGAGTATTTATAAATAAAGCTACTGTAAGTATAGATAAATCTATTTATTAGATCTTTATATTCTTTAACAATAATAATAACTGGGGTACCTTTACTAAGAGCAATAAATATTCTATAGTATAGAATACTATTAAGAAGTATACAAAAAATATATAACTTAACTAGTAGAAAATAGACTCTACTGTAAAAAAGCTAGTTAATAATTAGGGAGAAAATATTACTAGTTACCTTACAAAAATATTTACTAGTTAAGTATTATATAAGTCTCTTGCCTACTTTGTAGAGTATAGTCTATATAACAATATAGCCCTTAGATTTTGCTATACTGCCTTTAACAGGCTTAGTATACCTAACAAAGCTAGGTAGAGTAAATCTACTATACTTTTATTTACTAATATCTAAGACACCTGCAAGATAGCTATAAATATTCTAGAGCTTACCACTAAATAACTAGCCTCTATTAACTACTATATTGGTCCTTTTGGGTATCTCTACCCTGGGCCAGGACCAGGGCTAATTCTTGGCAATAAAGAGAAGACAGGTTATATAAATAATATATAGAATAGAGCTAAGCTTAAGCAGGCTAACTAGAAAGAGCAAGCTTAACCAAAGAAAGCCAAAGAGAAGGCTATATATAAGAGAAAAGATTAGAAAAAGGCTATACAGAAGTAGGCCAAGTATAAGTAGGCTAACCAGAAAGAGTAAGCTTAATAGAAGAAAGCCAAAGAAAAGGCTATAAACAAAAAGAAAGATTAAAAAAAGGCTATACAGAAGTAGACTAAGTAGAAAAAAGCCAAGCAGGAAAAGGCTAGGTATAAAAAGGCTAAGTAGAAAAAGGCCAGGTATAAAAAGGCAGAGAAAAATAAAGCTAAAAGAAAGAAGGCTAACCAGAAAAAGTAGGCTTAATAGAAAAAAGCCAAAGAGAAGGCTATATATAAGAAAAAAGATTAAGAAAAGGCTAAGTAAAAAAAGACTAAGTACAAAAAGGTAGAGAAAAACAAAGCTAAGAGAGAGAAGGCTAATTATAAGTAGGCTAAGAGAAATAACACTAAGATAAAAATAGTATACTAGACCAAGGCTAATATAGAGCAGAAGCCCAAAGATCTATTTATTAATAAAGTATCTAAGCTAGTATAATTACAGTAACCTAGACCTTTAAATTTCTAGACCTTAAGGAACTATTTTATTTAGTCTTAATATAGTTAGCCTATATTTTAAGACTATATTACTATTAATCTTTAGTATAAAGGAGAGTGTAACCCCTTCTTAACTATATATATTCCTTGGGAAGAAGGAATGTTTACTAGCAATATTTAAGTATATATATTAACAGAACTAAACTATGCCCAGGAAGCTATTAGTATTTATAGTAATAACTATTCTATTATTAATATAGCTAATACTATACCCTCTGTAAGTATAGATAGTACACCTGTATTCCTTGCTATTATTAATTATATAACTAGGTTACAGAATAAGTTTACTTATTGCTATATAGAAGTTCTAGAGAAGTTAGATATTCTCTATTAGCTAGATATAGTTACCAAGAGCCTAACTCTAGATATTATTCCAGACCTTCTTTAATTATATATATCCATTATTACTGCCACTAATAAGTCTAATACTAAGGATAAGGAGAGTTAGACTCTCTTGTATTTTTAGTTATCTATCTATAGAAAGTACCTTAGTTTTCTTGCTGTAGCCCTGGGAATTATTGCTTCTAATTTCCAATTAGAGACCCTTGGGCTTGTTTAAACTGCTATATTATACAAAGATATCCAGGACTTTTGGAATACTAAGGATTATTAATTCTATATCTATAAGGACCTGTACCTCTACTATTAGAGAAATATCCTTCTTCTATATTAGTTTTAAATGTCTAAAATAAATACAGAGATTCCAGTTAATGTTAACTCTACTATTAATTCTATATATAAATATCTAGCCCTTGGTAATTACTCTCTAATAACTAAGTTCCAAAAGAACAGTATCCTTAATCTTTCTGGAATAATACAGTAGTAGAAGGATAGTAGCAAAGAATATATTGTATATATAGCTTAGAAAGAGATATACCTCTATATCTATTATACTTATTATTTCCTTTTAGAGAACAAGCTATATCCTGTATTCTTAATAACCTAGCTCTATAGCCTAAGCTAGTAGCTTCTAGCTTAAGACCCTTTTCTTTATATTCTCTAGGTATACCTTTAAGAGAACTATAAGTACTGCCTAATCTTTTACCTAACCCTACCCTTAGCTATTAATGTACTTACAGAACCACTTAAGCTTAATTGTAGTAGCTACAGTATAAAGATACTTATAGGCTAGAAGCCTACTATTATCTATACTCTATAACTAGTCCTTAGTCTATCTTTAGAGAATCTAGATAACTGTAAACTTATATTTAGCAAACTAAAGGACTATATATATAGATTTATTGGCTGCATTAACAATATCTATAACAGTAATTAGTAGAAGTTATTATATTTTAATATTAATAACTTTAATAGTAAATACTTTAATAAGACCAGTGGCTAGGTTATTACTAGCAATCTAGTTATCCAAAACCCTTTTCTAGCAGGCACTATCTGTATCTACTATTTACTTACTGTATATAGGTAAGTTAGAAACTAACTGTACTACTAACTTTACAGTAATCTTATACTAATCTCCCCTAACAAAAATATACTTGTTACTGCCTTACTAGGGTCTCTATTACAATATATTAACAATATTTAGTATCTCCAGTAACTATATAAAGCTTTTATACTATTACAAGCTAACTTTTAACAGAAGCTATATTGTCTATTTCCTTTTATATTCTACCCCCCCCCCTTAGCACTGTTGGTTCTACTATTATAGGGCAGTCCCTATAGAATACTCCCAATATTCTCTATAAGCTATCTATTCTCTTTAGTGGAAGCCAGTATACTTTTAAATATTTTATTAATTACTGGCAGATAGATACCCAGGTATAGATAAGGGTTAACTATAATATTCTTATCTATATAGAGAGCAAAGTCTTTAAGGAAAAGGCTATTCTTACTAGCAATAATACTAATATAATTATATCTAATAAAGAGCTTGTTAATTGCTCTTTATCTAAAGAAGAACCTTCCCAGAAAAACTATAAGTACAAGCAATAACCTACCCCTGCTACTTCTATTAAGTATCTATATATTATTTAACTCTAGGTATTTCTATTCTGTAGCTAGTTATATAATAGTTTCTATGCCAGTCTCTCTATATTTTAACTCTTCTCTATATACCCTATATTTTGCTTTGCTAAATACTTATATACTCTTTTGTAGCTATTTAATCTACTATTTATTTCTATATCTCTAATTTTAATCCTTCTTCTGTATAATCTATTAACTGTTATCCTCTATCCTATAAGGGCTACTTAAACCAGCCTTGTATAGATTGGGGTTATATAATAGGCTAATTAGAGGAGGGCAGATTTGTTATAGCCTATAGTAGCCCTTTACCAATATTTATAGCTAGGTATTACCTTTACTAATCTTGGTTAGAAAGGGTTCTTCTAAATTCCAGTGTTAATATCTCTAAACAAGCTATTAGGCCTAACCTAACCTTCTTTTTTTCTTGTTTAACTTCTATTTCTTGTTAGCTAGGTATAAATAGAATAAGCTCTACTAGTATTTACTATTCTTAATATTAGCTAGATTATATAATTTTTCTTTATTATTATATTTAAATAGTAATTTCTTATATAATTTATTATAATAATTTAAAATTATTCTTAGAAAATACTTCTTGGTTCTATAATATATCTATAAATTATTTTCTAGAATACTTAAAAAACTATACAGGGCTAATAGTCTAGGTAGTAAGTTTAATTGCTACTTAGAGTCTAAATTATAATTCTAACTTATAGTAGAAGATAAAATAACAATTTACTCTACTGTAAATAAATATAATAACTTAAATTTAAATCCCTATATAATAATTTTATATCTATAGAAGTTCCTTACAGAATTGTATAAGGCAAATTCTAAGAAACCAGGTATTTATAAATATATTTAGTAGGTACAAACAATGCAAGCCTGCAAAGCTACAATGTAATAGGCAGTTATAGGTTAGGCAAGTAAAAGAAAAGCTAAAAGTATTAATTTCTTTTAAATAAGTTCCTTGCATTAAGTACAGAAAGGTTACTAGAAAATTATACCCCAGAGCTACAGAAAGAAGTTACAAGGGAAAGACAAGCTATAGTTTAGGTATATACAAGAGTATAACAAAGAAAAGGCTAGAAAAAGGCTTATAGTCTACTAGCTAAGAAAGAAAAGACTCTTGCAGCAGAATAGAAAAAAGGGGCCAGGACTAGTAACTATAGAAAAAGCAGATACTATATTATATATAAAACAATTATTGCACTGCTCTCTATTTCTACTGGAAATACAGGGACCAAGAGGGTTCTTAGTATTAGGGTTAGTATATATAGAGTACTCTTGCCCAGCAGGGGGAGCAATTCCAGTATACAAAACTAATACTATCTCCTAGTATTAGATATACTGCTAAAGAGTTACAATTCTAATATAGATATAGATAAAGATATTGTATAGAACAGACTGCCTAATCTAAGCTCTCTTGCAAGCAGAGACTGCCTTACCACCAGTACTAACACCAAGGTAATAAAGAATACCTAGGATATAGATAGGTTATATAGCAGTTCTTAAAAGCTTAGTACAGTTAGAAAAAGGAGCCACAAACTAGCAAGTATACTATATATCTATAGTAAGTAGCTATAGGTAATTACAGTCCTAGGGATAGGTTATAGAAGTACAGAAAGATAGTATAGTAGCTAGTAGAGCAATAAACTGCTAGGTTACCTAGGTTATAGGTAGAATAGCCTGGAAAAAAAAGAAAAAGTAAGTAAAAAAGCACTAATACTGCTTTGCAAAAAACTTACAATATACAGTATAGACTGTTCTAGACTAGACTAAGGCTATATAGTATACCCAGTAACATTACTAGGGTAATAAGTAGGCTATAGTACAGGGAATAGATTACCTAGGTAGGTATAGAAATTTATCTAAGTAGTAGTACAAGGGCAAGGACCAGTAAAAGTAACTATATTTTAATTTATTACTGCTAAAGTCTATATCTTTTATTGTCTAATATAACTGTAAGGCTGGGATAACTGGTGCTGTTTAATAAAAACAGGTATAGAACAATAGAGTAAACTATATAGAGGCTCTAAAGTATTAGAGAGATTTCTTTTATAAGGAGAATTCTATAGACTAGATATAGTTATAATACAAAGCTATTAAAGATAATATATAAAGAACTAAAAATAAAAGAAAAGAAAATAGAGAAACTAAAATATTGGGGATACTTCTTTTATACCTAGAGATTCTATATTATTTCTAAACAAGGTTTTGCTTGCAAAGGCAAATATTTTGCAAAGGTAAATAGTAAATATTTTATAAAGGTAAATCTTCTAGAGACAGAAAGCCCTATATAGATAAATTCCTTGCAAAGGTAAACCCCAAGAGAAATATAGTCTATAGAGGCAAATATTAAAAATACTGTACACTAGAATATATATATATATAGTATTCTTTTTCCTTTGCAAGCTAGAATTTTTTCTCCTTTTAAGGTTTTTTAAGCTTTGTATATAGATTTTTAATTAGGCTATACCCCTGGTAAGTCTTTGGGGACTAAAGACCTTTAAAGGGGAAGGTAAATATTATACTGCAGTTCTACTATATAGGGGTACTACAATACTAGGGCTAGATCTAGTTATATACCTATACAGAATATAATATTTATAAAAGAAAAAAACTAATACTTTTCTTTTTTCTTAGTAATAATTTTTAGTTACAATTTTAGTAGTAAGTTATCTAGTATAATTTATATTTATTATTTATACAAATTACCTTTTTCTATTATTATACTAATCTATAAAGTTAGAGGGCTAGTAAAGACTAGCCCTTATATATTGTTACTATTACAATTATATTAAAATAGAACTAGGGTTAGGGTCTAGGGTTAAAAATTACTTTATTTAGGTTTTCTTTATCTTTTATATTATTTTCTTTTACTGGCTTATAGTTAATATATATAAGTTAATACTTGTACAAACAAAAATATATATAAGCTATAATATTTTCTTTATATTTATAGAGTTAAAGTAGAAAACTATTTAATATAGTACTTTTATTCTATTAGGGTTAGGGTTAATAATAGATACTATACTATTATTTTATTATTTTATAGCTTCTAGAATCTAATAGGCAGTTTTATAATATACAAGGTACTGTAGTTAATATATTTCTCTCTACTTCTATAGTGTTAGATTTTATAAATATTAAATATATATTTTTTATTTTGCCTACTATTTTTAATTTTTCTTCTATATATTATATTTTCTTTGTTTACTGTCTGGTGGTTTTTATATCTTCTTATATAGCTTTATAGTATATATTATATATAATAAAGAGTTTTATTGTTTTAGTTATAGAGTTAAATATATAAACTATTAAACTTTTAGGTTCTTTTTAACTTAGTACTTTCTCTACCTATAGTTTTCTGTTTTTTTACTGTCTTGTAGATTCTATAGCTTATTAAGTACATTCTAAATATAGAATATAGTTATTCTATAAAATTCTTTGTATATCTATTAGGTTAAACTTTAAAGATATATATATTTTTATACTTAGTTTTTTCTCTACCTAGTTTACTCTACCTTTTCCAATCTTGTAGTTTCTGTAACTTAGAAAGTATATTAAACCTAGAAACTATAATATATTTAATATATTTCTTTTATATTTATAGAGTTAAAACTTAAAATTATTGTATAGTTAAAGTATCTTCTGTCTAGTTATTTTTCTACTTAGCCTTTACTATCTCCTTGCTGTTCTGTGGTTTATATACATTACTAGGTAGAATATATATATAGAATATAGTAAAATTAAAATAGCCAATAGATATTTAATAAATTAAATTCTAGAAATATTAAATATTGTAATTTTTTTCCATTAAGTAATATTTTTACTAGGTCCCTACAGACAACCGGGCAGGTATAGCCTAGATAGATTGGTTTAACTATAGAACTGTAGGTTAGTTAGTACAGGCTACAGTATAGATTGTTAGTCTATAATACTTATATTTTAAAGAGTTTAATAATTTATATTTCTTATATTTTTCTATCTACTACAATAGTAAATATTGGGCTTAGATATTTTATTTTTTATATAGGCTAACTTTTTATTACTGTCTTTTTTCTTTTCTTTTCTTTTCTTTCTTTTTTTTTTCTTTCTTTCTTTTTTTTTTTTTTATTCTTTGTTTACCTTTACTTTTTACTAGCTACCTTTCTTTATTTTCTTTCTATATTTAAGCTTCTAAGTAGTATTTTCTTCTGTTCTATCTTTTGTATATTTCTATTATAGATTTTCTTTCTTTTCTTCCTACTCTTTAGTAGCTTAATTTACCTGTATCTAATAGTTAAGTTATAGTAGATACTTTTTTTATAAAGCTAAGGGAAATTTTTTAATTAAATTCTTTATTTTTAATTTATTTTTCTATTGCTTATTTCTCTGGTATCTATTGTTAGCTATAGTTAAATTAAGTTAGTTATAATTTAGACTATAATCTAGCTACCTACCAGAAAGCTACTTAATATCTATAGTTAGCTTAGAAAATTAACTACTGGCTATACTATAGCTACTTTAGTTATACTTAGAAAACTTCTACTCTATATTAATATTTCTAAGATACTATTACTTAAATACAGTCTTCTGCTTAGAAGGCAGACCTGGAAGAAAGAATAGAGTTAGCCAGAATCTATTATAAGGCTTAGGGCTACTGGTAGTATACTATCTTAGTAAAGTACTATAACCAAAATATAATAATTTCTCTCTCTCTATATATATCTCTTTAATTCTATTCTAACTTAGTTTCTAGGTCTATATCTTTAATAACAAGTACCTTTCCCTTAATAATAAAGTAATAAAGAAGTACTAGCTAAAGAATATTCTAATAGTCTTAGTTACCTTCTATTTAATTTAGGCTCTACAGAAAATAGGTTAGGCTATTTAGAAGGTTTATATTGATAGGTATTAAGTAAAAGCTAGTAATACCCTCTATAAAACATTAGCTTATAAATTTCTATAAAATAATTTAATTTTCTACTATAGTTTTCTAGACAATATAGATAAGACTACAGTCTTATCTTTTACCAAAAAATATATATTGGAGAAGGTTTATTTCTCTTAGGTTAGTCTATAACTTACTATCTAATTCTAAAATATTAGATAATTAGATATAATAAATTTAGCTAACCTTAATCTATATATAAATATTACTCCTGGATTAAGGATACTGTATAGCTAGATACTAATATATATTATTTACTAAAATACCTGCACTAATTAGTTATATTTAATTCCACTCTATTGTACCTTATACCTAAATAATTGGCTAGTTAATTTTTGTAGAGGTATAATATTTCTAACCCTGCTAATCTAATTTACCCCTAACTATTCCTAATATAAAATAGTATACAAAAAATATTATTTTATTATAGATTAGACTAGCTAGATTAGGTATTAGGTAGCAAGGCTTAGTAATATAGTCTTGGTATTAAACTATTATTTATCTAGGCTAACTCTATATAAGTATACCCTAATTCTATTAGGTCTATTCTAGCCTTTTTCTTTTTCTTTCTCTAACCAAGATTTTTATTGGTTAATCTATATATCTTAAGTACCTTAGGGTTAGTTAATATAGATAGGCTTAGCTATTCTATATTAAACTTTATATCTAGCCCTCTAACTGCAGTATAAAATAGCAGGGAAACTGTCTATTAATAGTAATACTACTATTATCTATAACTTATATTAACTATATCTAGGCTTATTTCCTTAAGTTTTCTCTATTTCTTTTTACTGCCCTGGCCTAAAATATACCTGTAGTTACTATATCTTTTATAAACTAACCTAGATTATATAGAATACTTTCTATCTATAGAAGTAGAAAGAATTCTCTATTAAATAGATTGCTTTACTGTACTAGATTCTAGTAGCTTACTATAATTCCTTGCTACTCCTTCTTAGTAACTATAGGGTCTAGTTCCAGGTATAATTTCTCTATAAACTAGACTAGTCTATTGGTAACAGTATAGTTAAAAAACCTAACCTACCTATACTATTCTTTTCTATAGCTAGTCTCTATCTGTAGAAGATAGAAATTAAGTATTAGATAGATTAGCTTCCTAGTAGTCTTAGGACTTACCAGGCCTAGATTCTAAATAATAATAAGGAAGTACTAATCTATTTTATAGATTAAATAGATAAAATACTCCTTCTAGATTAACTTCTTTATTATTCTGGGGTATTATTTATCTATAAACTAATAAGCTTTACCTGCCTTTTACTTCTGTACTATAGTTATAAAACAGCTATTAAATAGTTAAACCTTAGGTAGAGGCCTTAACTTCTAAAGATAGTACCTATAGCTATACTAAAGAGATAGAAAATAGAGAAAAAAATTTAAGGTTAAACCAGTAAGTAATTTCTCTATATTAAACTTAGTAATCTACTTCCTTAAGAACTAGAGTTTATTCTACTATAGAGATCTATAGTTATATATATATATATTAATATTAGAATCTATTAATTCTTCTCTAGACTCTAAATAGTATACCTAAAGCTAGAGCTATCCTGGGGGACTTTTACAGAATAGAAATAATTAGATAGATTAGAAAGAGGTAGCTTTATTAACTCTAACTTAAGACTACTACTAGAAATACTAGAATTTATTAGCTACTATTTTACTGCCCTCTTTACTCTAAATTTTTTTCTGCTTCCCCCTATCTACTACTATATCTAGAAAGAGTTACCTACCTACTTTCTAAATCTTTATTATCTAAATTCTGTACTATATAGTATATCTAGGTAGCTTATTATATAAGGGCAGAAAGTTTATCTTTTCTATCCTTAATCTAGTTATTTTAATCTAGCTTGTTAGTTATACCCTATAGTTATTCTACTTAAGTAGATTTATATACCTCCTTATTCTGTTAAGGGTATACCCTGTACCTTAGGTAATAATTTCTAGAGGGTTAGAATAGCTAAGAAACCTATACTAAAGGTATAGACTATTTAGCTACCTAAGATAGTCTATTTACTTTCTCTAGCTAGCTAGGTTCCTTGGATAGATATACTGGTATAGACTGGTCTACTATACTGTTAGTTAGTACCTACTGTTATTGGTTAACAATACTACTTTTCTAACTTTTTTATTAACCTCTGGCTTACCTTGCCATTATATACTTTAGATATAGTAGAGCCTGACTGTTCTGGTACTCTTAGCTACAGTAGTAAGTTAGAGACTAGGCTTATCTATAGAGCCTGTACTATAGCCTAGAGATTATTATAATTATATATTCTAAACCTTGTACTATTCTGTAATTTAGCCTAAAGAAAGTTCTAATTAGAATTAAAGCTCTATTGCTTTGCTAATTTTATTGTAATATATATTTAATCCTTATTCTAAATCTTACTATTCTTTGCCTGGAATAGTAGATAGCTAGAATAGATAAAATAGATTTTATCTATATCTTCCTAGTTAATTTAAATTATCTAGAGATAGCCAGCATTCTTGTCTATAGATACTAGGGCCAGACATAGTCTCTTTTTAGAATAAGGCAGTTAATAGTTATCTAGTATCTAGTACTATATATTAGCTCTAAAGAAAACCCCCCTGTATATATATATACTTAGATTTAGGCTCTATAGATACAGTATTACTTACTATTTTCTATATAGCCTGGTCTATTCTTTTGGGTCTAGAGGCCTTGCTGTAGGGGTAAAGGCCTCTGGCCTGGTGGTAATATTAGTATACAGTAACTATAGAATATATATATTAAAATTTAGGTCTAATTACCTTTACTGTTAATCTGTAGTGCTACTACCTACCCCATTGCAGTTAAAGGCATTGTTAAAGAATAGAAATAGACTGGTCCTAAATTAATTTCTCTACTTAGATATAAAGAATAAATAATTAATATAGTAGTAGAAAATTGGTTAGGGCTATAGTAGTAAGTAAAAGAGACTAAACTTAATAGAATACAAATATATCTAGATAACTTTCTACCTTTTCTTTTTATTTTTCTCTTTTCTATTAGTATAAATAATTATATAATTTTCTGTATATTGCTTTTCTTTTCCTTAATAGCTTAGGTTATAATTATTGGTATAGAATCTTAAGTAAAGAATTTGTATATAGTAATAGATATTCTCTAACTAAGGAAAGGTACTAAATTTTTACCTTAGAATAATTAAATATATACTAGTCCTAATCTATTAATAAATAACTAGCTCTACTAATTAAAGTATATCTAGGCTATAGATAATCTCTTGTATACTCTATAATAATACTATAGTCTATAATTAATTTTCTAACTAAATATATCTTAGGAAATATTTAGCTTAGCTATATACTTATAGCTAACTAGTTTTAATCTATTTTAATAGCCCCCTCTAATTTCTGAGCCTGTTTACTGGATTGTAGTATAGAAGTTATATTTACTGTGAATTTTTGCTTTCTTAAGGGCTTTTTAGAAGGTTAAGGACACCTGTCTATTGTTAAGAAGTATTTATAGTTTTTAGTAATAGAGCTTAATTATACAAGGCTTAATGTTTTTCTCTAGCCCCTTCCTTATAATTCTCTAGAACCTATATACTAGCCTATACCAGGGTATCTCTTTTCTTTTTTTCTAATATAATATATTTAAATTTAGGTAGAAGTAGCTACCTGCTACTGTAGTTTCTGTAAGCTTTATATTCTCTACTTATATCTAGATTATATACTGTAGATATCTAACCTTTAGATTCTAAATCTTGTCCTTAATATTAATATTGGTTTATCTCTCTAGCTATAGTCTATCCTTATATTTTTAATCTTTAACCTGCAGTGCCTGCTACTAATTTCCACCCTGGCTCTAATGCTAGACAAATAGACTAAGGAGGCAGTGTACCTCTATATCTATCTAGAGTTAATGGAGTTAGTAGGTAGTTATAGATACAGTAATTCTCTGCCTCTTAGGCTAGGGTAGTAGCTTAGGTATAGTAATACCTAGCAAAAAAAACCCTGCCAGGGATTAATTTTATATAGTTATACCCTTAGTATATATATTTTTGTCTAGTTCTTCTATACTGCTAACTAAGCTAGATAGTAGTAGGCTTTCCTTAGATACAGAAAAAACTAACTTAGGTAATATATTAGTTTCTAGTACTTTTATTAATACTCTTTCTATTTTAATCTTTAACCTATCCAAAGACTTACCCTCTGCCAGTCTTATTAGCAGTAATAATAGATTAATATATATAGAAATTCTAGATAGTCCAGTACTATAGCTATATTTCTAATTGTTAATACAATTTAGTCCAATTTCCTTATCTAAAAGAAATAGTAATATTCCTTAGGCCAGTCCCTGTAGATACTATTACTTTATCTACTGTATTAGGTACCTTAAGGGTTTATCTTTAGCTAAAGATCTCTATTTCTTCTTTTTACTATCTATCTCTCTATTCCTTAGTAGGAAAGAAATATAGTATTCTCTTGCAAGCTATCTTAGATACTGTCTTAGATACCTTTGCCTGGTCTTTAGTATATAGTATCTATTATATCTGTCTGTCTTTCCAGTATATTATTTTAATATATCTAGAGTTAATAGATTCTATCTAGATAACTAGTTTCTTTTTACTGTTTTTGTCTTCCAGAGGCCCTTTTCTAATACAGTCTAAAGAAATTTTTAAAGAGGTAGATATAGATATATATAGAGTCTAGGGTACCTTTTATACCTAATACCTGTAATGCCAGGGTTAAATTTGCTAACCTATAGCTCTAATTATATAATACTAAAATTAACCCCTATCTACTAATATTATATAATGTAGCTAACCTAACTAGGCTAGTTATTGGATCTTGTATAGAGAATTGTATATTGTAATTAACTGCTCTAACTAGGGGTAGTAGCAAAGAGTTTTTACTTTTAGGAGATTAAATATACACTAGTCCTAATTTATTATAGACTAACTAGATCCACTAACTAAAGTATACCCTTTTGCCAGGTCTAGTTCTATATACAAACAGACAATAAGCTTAAATACTAAGCAATTAAGGGGGCTTTTATAGAAGATACAAGATCTTTATATTAATATATAGTTATAGTATATAGAATACAGTAAATCTATAAAGTTACCTATTCTAAGTTCTACAAGGATTTACCCTTGTTCCTTTCTTATAAGTATAGGGAAAGTGCCTTTAATATTGATAGAACTTACTGTAAAGCTATAGGTACTAATTCTATTTATCTATAATTTATTAAAGACAGTATTCTGCCCCCTCTGTATAGTACTAATATTCTTAATAATTACAAAGCTCCAGAAGAGAATACTAAGTTATTAGTGCTAGCTAATTAAAGCCCTGGATTTATAGAGTAAACTCTGGAGAACCCTAATCTATTAATGCTAGAACCTTGTTAACCTATACTAGCACCAGAGCCAATTTATAGATTAGCTTGTTTTAGATAATTAACTTAAGCTATAATTAAATTACAAGAGATATAAGCTATTTTAGGCAGGCTAAAGGCCAGAGCTATTTACTATTAAGAATAGAGAAAGGAAAATACCAAAATTACTTTTTAAAGACATTATTCTTAATTAAAACAAGGGATATAAATTATCTTACTGTTAATATTATAAACAGTAAATACAAGCAGAGCTTATTCTATTTATACCTAGCTAACAAGAAACAGAGGTTAAAAAGAGAAAGAAAAAAGGTTAGATTAGGCCCAATAGCTTATTTATATATTTCTATACTAGAACCCAGAAAAACCCCCTCCAGCAAATATTAGTAAAAGTAGCCCTTTGCTATAAATATTAGTTCCAATATTGGTAAGGGCAGGCTACACTGGAACCTAGAAAAACCCCCTCCAGTAAATATTAATAAAAGTAGCCCTTTGCTACAAATATTAGTACCAATATTGGTAAGGGTAGCCTAATCTATAATATTAACAGTAATTTTATTAGCTTAGTTAATAGAGTCTATTTCTCTAAGTAGAAGCTCTGTAGCAGTTACTAGGCAAGCTAAGTTATAGATTATAGTTTCTTTGTTATTTTGCTTATACAGTAAAATATAGAATTACCTACAGGCTAAGAACTAAGGAAAGTATCCCTTGCTGCCTTAGTATCTATTTTAATACCTTCTATACTAACAGAACCAAAGGTAAATTAATAAGTAGTTATATCTTTGCTAATTTTATTATACCTTAATTTCTTAAGCTTATCTAACTCTAAGCCATTAAAAATATTTATAGAAGGATTTTTTCTCTTTACTACTTATAGATATAGTAAAATCTACTATATAATTTACTGCTTGGTTCTTGGAAACACCTATAGAAGTTACTGGCTACTTATAGAGATATTAAAATTTACTATATAATTTATTACTTAGTTCTTAGAAACTTCTATAGAAGTTACTGGCTACTTATTAAGGTAATAAAATTTACTATATAATTTACTATAGAGTTTCTGGAAACACCAATGGAAGTTACTAGCTACTTATAAAAGTAACAAAATTTACTATATAATTTACTATAGAGTTTAAAAAATACCTAACTCTTGGTGTTTCTCTATATAGAGATATATTTATATATAAATACTTTTTCTTACTTTTTAACTTTTTTTACTTCTAAATTTTCTTTTATATTTTATTTTTTTACCCTACCTTCTTTTTTTTACTTCTAGACTATCTATTACTTTGTACTTATCTTTTGTCTAACTTAATTTAAGATATTACTCTATTTACTAAACTACTAGCTCTTTAGTTTTTATAGTTAATTACCTTTACTCTTTACTTTACTATAGTTTACTTTATAGGTTTATATTTTTATTTTCTATCTAGTTCTATACTAATTTTTTTTCCTTTTTTACTTACTTTCTTTCTTTCTTTCTCTCTTTGTTATATACTATCTTCTTATATCTTTTTTCTATAATTTCTAATTCTTTTTCCTTTATTTCTACTTAACCCTTTTTTACTACTAATACTAATTAGAGATTTTCTAGAGCTAGAGTAATAGCTTCTCTGCCTTAATTTTACTTTACTATTTTTTTTTAAAGCCAGTACTATATAGGTAGGTTTTGCTTATATATTTACCCTAAAATACTAGACTGTCTAAATACTAACCTAGAATAGTTATAATAGTTATATATAAGCCTGCCAAGGCTAAAACTATCTATAATAGAATTACAAAGAAATATAATACTATCTATAGTTACTATTATAGTAATATTAATTAAGTACTTAGCTATTATAGTCTCTAGCCTAGAATAAATATTCTAAAGCTTGGCTATAGAACTGGATAGCTACTTGTTAAGGCTAAGTAGTAGGTAAAAGGAAGTTAGGTAGTTAAAGTTAATATTAGTAGAAATTTTCTCTATAAGGTAGCTATTAAGCTATAATACTATAGACTACAGAGAAAGATAGAGCTTTACTAAAAAGATATCTACTATCTAGAAATAGTTAACCTTTTCTTAATTAATAGATTCTGGAAGGGTTTTAACTAAATTATTGTATATTAGACCCTTGGAACTCTTAGTTCTATATACTAGTTATAACTACTTAAGGACTGGAAGGCCTGTCTTACCCCTGGGGGTTAGATAGTTATAGATTAAACTTATATAGAGAAGGTACCAGTACTAGTAACTATACAGTAGCCAGTTAACCCCTTTCCAATTGTTAGCTCTGTATAGGTAATAAATAATATTAGTATAATTAAGGTATAAGTTTAGTTTTGTTAGCTTATAGATAATGCTAGGCTCTCTGTAGTTAGAATAAAGCCACTGTATACTGTAACTAGGCTTAATAATGCCTTCCAGACAATTATATAAAAGGCAAAGAAAACTTAAAAGAAAAATAGAAAGATATTTTCTAGATACTATTAAATTTATACCTAGACCTAGACTATATAGTACTATACTAAAATAAGGTCCAATTACTTAATAGCTAATTAGAAGTTAATAAGTACCCTGGAAGTACTAAAGATTAAATAATCTTAATCTTTTTTATTTACTAGAATAATTTCTAGATTTTACTTATAGCTAATTTCTTTCTTTTGTTTTTAACTTTTAATAGAGAATAGATATATTTAACCTTCTTAACCCTTGCTTTTTAGCTTTGGACCTAAGGGATAAACTAGTATCTATATTGTTAGGTTAATATAGAACTTAACAGCAGGTTTTATACTATCTATATATTGGACTATAGTAGAGGCAGCATTATAGCTATTAAGCTAAGTAATGCTAGTAGTAAAGTAACTAGTTATAGGTTAATAATAAATATTATACTATCTATACAATGTACTACAGTAGAGGCAGTCTTGCAGCTATTAAGCTAAGTTTTGCTAATGGTAGAAGTAACTAGTTATTAGTACAATATATAAAACAATATTTTTATATATAATTTTTTTTTCTATAGTATAGATATAGATATAATAACCTCTATAGTATAGTAATATATTTTTACTGCCTATAGTATATTATATATATATAATAAAATAAGCTAATTTAATAAATATAAAGGAATTTATATTGGTTTAACTACTATTGTAGTATATTATATAGATTTAATAACTAGTAGTATATAGCTATATATAAGTAAATTCTTTATTCTATAGAATATAGAAAAGTAGCTTTACTACTTATTTTTACTTACTAATTTTTAACTATATTCCTTCTCTATTCTCTATTTCTACTTTCTAGCTCTGCCTAGCTGCCTAAAAGGTAAAAACAGAAAATTATTAAAAATAGTAAAAGCTATCTTAAGCTAAGCCCCTTCTATTTATAAGTTACTAAAGGCTACCTCCATTGTATACTTTCTTGCTTAAAGAATAGAAAAGACTTAACCAGAGTATTAAATTATTATAGCAGTAACTCTTAAGGCTACTGCTATAGACTCTTAGAGCTATAGTTAATAACCCTGCTTTACTAAAATAGGTGGTTTATAGCAGCCCTTAATATATCTATATAGATTTAACCAAAAAACCCTGCTAGATACAGAATTTAAACTTATATCCTTAGGTAGTTAGCTAGGTTTTCTATATAGTTACTAGGCTATGCAGGCTCTTTGTTATATTATAATTTATAACAGGGGGGCATAACCTTACTTTTATAGTATTTATACAGAATTAGTTATTCCAGGATAACTTAGTACCCCTGCTAAGTCTCTGGAGCTTATATAACCCTAAATATATAGTTAGTTTATATACTCTACTGTATTCTACATTCTTGGCTAACCCCAATAAAAAAAATATCCCTAAACTAAATTTACTTGCAACTCTACCAATATTAATTCTAGATAAATATAGATAGAATATTAGAATCCTTAGAGAAAGGAATTTAATATATATTAACTTTTACTGTTCTAGCTTTAGTATTGGCTAAGATATAGATTACCAACCATTAGAAAAGGTTAGTAATGCAATTTGCCTAGTGCAAAACTAAGATTTATATAGGCAGAAAATAGTTAGTAATATAACTAATACTTTGCATTGGTGATAGAGAATACTAAGTTATTAGTACTAGCCAATTAGAGCCCTGGATTTGCAGAGCAAACTCTAGAGAACCCTAATCTATTAATGCTAGAACCTTATTAATCTATATTAGTACTAGAGCCAATTTATAGATTAGCTTATTTTAGATAATTAACTTAAGCTATAATTAAATTATAAGAGACACAAGCTATTTTAGGCAGGCTAAAGGCTAGAGCTATTTGCCATTAAAAATAGAGGGAGAAAAATACTAAAATTATTTTTTAAAGATATTATTTTAATTAAAACAAGGAATATAAATTGTCTTGCTATTAATATTATAAACAGTAAATATAAGTAAAGCTTATTCTATTTATACCTAGCTAACAAGAAATAGAGGTTAAAAAAAGAAAGAAAAAAGATTAGATTAGGCCTAATAGTTTATTTATATATCTCTATACTGGAACCTAGAAAAACCCCCTCTAGTAGATATTAGTAAAAGTAGTTCTTTACTGTAAATATTGGTGCCAATATTGGTAAGGATAGACTACACTAGAACCCAGAAAAACCTCCTTTAGTAAATATTGGTAAAAGTAGCCCTTTGCTATAAATATTAGTGCTAATATTGGTAAGGATAGCCTAATCTATAACATTAACAGTAATTTTATTAGCTTAGTTAATAGAGTCTATTTCTCTAAGTAGAAGCTCTGCAGTAGTTACTAGGCAAGCTAAGTTATAGATTATAGTTTCTTTGTTATCTTACTTATATAGTAAAATATAGAATTACCTATAGACTAAAAATTAAGAAAAGTATTTCTTACTGCCTTAGTATCTATTTTAATACCTTCTATACTAATAGAACTAAAGGTAAATTAATAAATAGTTATATCTTTACTAATTTTATTGTACCTTAATTTCTTAAGCTTATCTAACTCTAAGCCATTAAAAATATTTATAGAAGGATTCCCCCTTTTTACTACTTATAGATATAGTAAAATTTACTATATAATTTACTGCTTAGTTCTTAGAAATACCTATAGAAGTTACTGGCTACTTATAGAGGTATTAAAATTTACTATATAATTTATTACTTAGTTCTTGGAAACTTCTATAGAAGTTACTGGCTACTTATTAAGGTAATAAAATTTACTATATAATTTACTATAGAGTTTCTAGAAACATTAATAAAAGTTACTAACTACTTATAAAGGTAACAAAATTTACTATATAATTTACTATAGAGTTTAGGAAATACCTAACTCTTAGTATTTCTCTATATAGAGGTATATTTATATATAAATACTTCTTTTTACTTTCTAACTTTTTTTACTTCTAAATTTTCTTTTATATTTTACCTTCTTGCCCTACCTTTTCTTTTTTACTTTTAGACTATCTATTACTTTGTACTTATCTTTTGTCTAGCTTAATTTAAGATATTACTCTATCTACCAAACTACTGGCTCTTTAGTTTTGTTAGTTAATTGCCTCTGCTTTTTACTTTACTATAGTTTACTTTATAGATTTATACCCTTATTTTCTATCTAGCTCTATACTAATTTTTTTTTTTTTTTACTTACTTTCTTTCTTTCTTTCTCTCTTTATTATATACTATCTCCTTATATCTTTTTTCTATAATTTCTAACTTTCTTTTCTTTATTTCTACTTAATTCTTTTTTACTGCTAATACTAATTAGAGATTTTCTAGAGCTAGAGTAATAGCTTCTCTGCCTTAATTCTACCTTACTATTTTTTTCTAAGCCTAGTACTATATAGGTAGGTTCTGCTTATATATTTACCCTAAAATACTAGACTGTCTAAATACTAACCTAGGATAGTTACAATGGTTATATATAAGCCTGCTAAGGCTAAAACTATCTATAATAGAATTATAAAGAAATATAATACTATCTATAGTTACTATTATAGTAATATTAATTAAGTACTTAGCTATTATAGTCTCTAGCCTAGGATAAATATTCTAAAGCTTGGCTATAGAACTAGATAGCTACTTATTAAGGCTAAGCAGTAGATAAAATGGGGTTAGATAGTTAGAGTTAATATTAGTAAAAATTTTTTCTATAAGGTAGCTATTAAACTACAATACTATAAACTATAGAAATGTTATAAACAGTAAATACAAGCAGAGCTTATCCTATTTATGCCTAGCTAATAAGAAACAGAGGTTAAGAAGAGAAAGAAGAAAGGTTAGGTTAGGCCTAATAGCTTATTTATATATCTCTACACTAGAACCCGGAAGAACCCCCTCTAATAGATATTGGCAAGAGCAGCCCTTTGTTGCAAATATTGGTGCCAATATTGGTGAGGGCAGCCTAATCTGTATAGAACCTGGAAGAACCCCCTCCAACAGATATTGGCAAGAGCAGCCCTTTGTTACAAATATTGGTGCCAATATTAGTAAGGGCAGCCTAATCTGTACAGAACCTGAAAGAACCCCCTCCAATAGATATTAGCAAGAGTAGCCCTCTGCTGCAAATATTTATAAAGGCAGCCTAATCTATAATACTACCCCCCCCCCTTATAAAGATTGGACCCTTAATTATACAAGTGGCTTGTTGTTATCCAGCCACTTATTAGTATCCTTATTATTTGCAGTACAATTAAGCCAATATTGCAAGTTTGCTGGTGGACCAGGCTCTGTAGGTTACTTAGAATAGAAGTTACAGAGCTTTGCAGCAGCATTACAGAAATTTAAAGCAAAATACTAGGTTAGATTACTGTTATATTCTAGCTAACTTACCCAGTATTGTAGCTTGGAGTAGTATTTACAGACAGCAAGGATTTTGTTAACTTTGTACTCCAATTTACCATTAATCTTAACCAGAGGCTCAGGCTCTGGGATCTAGCTGGGTAGCAGATTATCCACAGCAAGCCAGAGCTTGTTAGGCAAGAATACTGGGTAAACCTTTACTAAATTAGGGACCTTAACCAGATAGAAGTTACCAATTTTATTAACAATTGGCCAGGGACTGCCTATCTAGTTGTCTAGCTTCTTACTGGGTCTGCCTGTATTCCAACAGTTTATCCAAATATAAACCAGGTTACCCTTCTAAAAATTAATCTTACAGTGGTATTTATTAGCCTACTTCTTCTAATTCTCCTGCATGGACCTTATATTTCTTTTGGCATAGTTCTATATCTCTTGCATTTGCTTGGTATATTGTTTAGTATCCTGGCAGTTTACTAACTTCCTTGGCAATATCTCCCTGTCCAAGTAATTCTGCCAGTTAAACAATATTTATAGTTAAAAACCTTATTTAATTTTAAAAGGTAATAGACCTGTTGTCTTATACAGTAATAAAGCTACAGTATAGTCTATAATTGGCAGCTATTCTAACTAGTTATCCTGGTAATGGTTAATATATAGCTGCAAACATAGTGCCAGGTACTAATTTACAATTTTAGTCTGTCTATCTGTCTGTATATAGTTAGCAGTAGAGAGTTTTAGCTTAATGCCCAGAATCTTTGTTAGCTTATCCCAAAATTCCAATATAAACTGCAGGCCACAATCCAAGACTATTATATCTGGTAGACTATACTTGGGCAATATAGCATTCTTAAAAAGACAAGCTATATCTTACCCTGTTATATACTTAGTGTACAGTATAGATTGGACTTGCTTGCTTAACCAGTTAACCACTATATACACTGTATTATATCTATACCTATTGGGTAGAAACATTATAAAATCCATTAAGATATATTGCTATGGTTAGTTAGGCACCAGTAGTGGTTGTAGCAACCCAGGTAGCAAGTCTCTTAGTAAGTAGGTACACTGGTAAGTTTAACAATTCTATATATATTAATTTATCTTAGCACCTATGCCAGGCCAGTAATATTGTTATATTACAATCCACTGCATTTTGCTCTAACTAGGGTAGGCAGCCATTAGTTACTTGTAAATCTTATTAAGCAATTTAGTATACAGATATTCTTCCTCCCCCCCTTTAGGGATATACAGTTTTTCTTTCCAGAGCAGGAGGCCCTGCAATATAGACTAATTCTTGGAATTTTAGTTAATTACTTAGTTATATAGGGTCTAGAGTAATAGGTTATTGCAGTTAGCTATAAGTATCTAATTAACCAATATTAATTTAGGATCCAGGTTTCCTATCTTAATTAGGTTAAGTTTGGCCTAAACCCTTAGGCTTACTTAATCTTCTCCAAGGATTGTCTGTATACAATACTTATTGCAGCCTAGCTGCTATTCCTTAATTAAGTTCTTCTATTAAGACAATGCATTGGCAATGCTATTTAGTTTTCCAGTACAATACTAAATTTAAAATAGAAATTAAGAGAGATATTTTACCTAGCCTGCTTGTTAGAAATTTAGTTATTACTTTATTATAAAGTACTCCAGTGCTTTGTAGTTAGAATAAATCTAGATAGGCAATATACTCTGTAGTTTCTCTAACTTATAATACTATTCCTTTATGCAGGCTACAATTGCCAGTAACTCTTTGTTATAAATAGTATAGTTTAATTTAGCAGGCAGTATTGTCCTTAAATAAAAGGTAACTAGATACCAGAAACCATTATTATATAGCTAGCTAAGAACTTCCCCTACAATACTATCCAATAAATTAGTCTCCAGACAAGTCTCCAGGCAATTGTTGTAATATTACAAGACAGCTATACTAAGGAGAGCTCCTTTTAGGCATTAGAATGCAGCCTAATATTTCTTACTAAAGATAAAAGGTATATCCTTCTACATTAGCTATGTAAGCAGTCTAGCAATCTTACTGTAATCCTTAATAAAACACCAATAGTAATTGCAGAATCCCAGGAATAACTATACTCCTTTTACTAATGTTAGTACAGACCAATTATATACAACAGAAACCTTATCTAGATTGGCCTTAATACTATTTATGGAGACAATAAAACCAAGATACTTAGTCTATTTAATATAGAACTCTAATTTCTGTAAGTTAGCCTGTAACCCTGCCTCCTTTAGACATTGCAGTACTGTTTTTACATAGAGTATATATTTACTTTTATTCTCAGAATATATTAGGATATTATTAAGGTATACAGTAAGGAATCTATCCAGGCAGTCTATAAAGAGGCTATTTATATATTGCTAAAATACAGCAGAACCATTTATTAGCCCAAAAGAAACAATACAATATTTAAATAATCTATATCTTGTCCAGAATAATATTAGATCCTTAGATTCTAGGTAGATTCTAATCTTGTAAAAAGCTTGTTAGATATTAATCTTAGAGAAGATTTTTACAGAGCTAATTCTCTGCAGAAGCTTATTAATTAGTAGTAACAGGTATTGGTCTTTCTGTATAATTATATTAAGCTAATAATAGTCTATACAGAATTAAAGCTTTCTATTTACTTTCCAGGTAAACAGAATTGGCGCAGTATAAGGAGTATAACTTAGTACAATAAATCCTTTATCTAGATTATTAACAATATAGTACTTTATTTCCTCCAGTTCCTCTATACTGTACTTATACAGCAGATAGAAATATAAGTTATTTAGTCCTGTAAGCTTAATCTTTATATTAGCTTCTTCCTTAATTGGTGCAAGTTTGTTAGAATCCTTCTTTAAGAAGACATTGCAATAATCCTTATAGTATACAGAAAAAATACAGTCTACTGCCTTCTGTATCTTCTACTCCTTATATTCTTGCTCCTTGTCCCACTGCTTACAGCCTTATTTTAGATTAATTATTTAATCCAATTTATAGAGGCTTAGGGTAAAGGCTACAGTATCTTCTTAACAGAGATTTATTTTTATGCTAACTACACCAATCAATGCAATGTTAAACCTTGGTTACTGCAGTGTAGTATTTGCTTTTTTATATATAGGGTATCTATTAACCCTGGTTAGGTTAGCACCAGGTCCTGCCAGGCCAGGCTTAAGGAACCAATCCTAGTAGTGCAGCCTTAGCTACTAATTGGTTAGTATTAATGTCTTTCCTTCCAGAGCCTGCTGTATTTTTGCTGCTTCTATTAAACAATTACTAATAAGGGTTCTGCTTACTCTCTATAAGCTATTAATTGCTTTCTGTTTCTAAATCCTCTTATCCTCCTGTTCTAGAAGGTAATTACACCTGTTAGTATTTTCTTGGTTCTTGGTCCTGGCCATAGGCTTGGTAAAATTATAGCAAAGAATTATAATCTTACACCCTAACCCCAATAGTAGTAACTACTTTCCCTCCTTGCTAGTGTTTAACTTCTTTTTACTATTAATATACTTATCTGGCCAGATTATTCTCTAATTCCTTATATCCAGCTAGATATTCTGTTTCGCCAGCTATTTCCTTCCAATAATTATATTATACTGTCCTAGATTAAGGATAATAAATAGCTAATCTTGGATACATTGCCCTACTACCTTAAGGTCCAAGCCAATAATGTATATTGCTTGTATTTAGCCTCTTCTATTATACCTAGTTACTCTGCATAGTATCTTCAGCCTCTCAGTATATATACCAAATGTCTCAGTAGCTTGTATAGCAAGCTTGGTGTTAATAATTAAATATATATTTGCTCCAGTATTAGTAAGGGAGAAGTTTATCTGTATACAGTATCTATTCTTTGCTATTTTATATAATGTACAAAAACTCTTGCCACCTATTAACTAACTAAGGTTAATTTCCAACAAATTAAAATTAACCTGCCTATACCCTAAGGAGAAGACTTCCCTTAGGGCTCCTTATTTTCTAACTTTTTATACTCTAGTTTGGCAAGCTTATTGTTATTTCTTTTGTTGGAACAGTACTTTGCTATATATCCAGGCTAACTATATTTATAGCAATTCCCTTAAATAGTATACTCCCTACTATAGTCTTTCTTATTATTACTACCATTGTAATTACCTGTAGGTTTGTTGTCCTTCAAGGTAGCTTCCTTGCTGTTACAGCTACAGTTGCAATTACAGTTATAACTGCAGGCCTTAGCAGTATTAATTACCTTAAGGTTATAAGCAATCTCCTTGCACTT
The DNA here is from genome assembly GCA_014805645.1 of Spiromastix sp. SCSIO F190. NCBI lineage: Eukaryota > Fungi > Ascomycota > Eurotiomycetes > Onygenales > Spiromastigoidaceae > Spiromastigoides > Spiromastix sp. SCSIO F190. Next base: position 4,467 of record WXTY01000010.1, on the reverse strand, counting down.
ATTTACAAAATCCTTATAGTCCTTATAGATATAGGCAGAGATAGCTTTTTTACAGAACTGCTGGTACAAGCAGCAATTTAGCTTGTACTTGTAATTACTAGCAGAAACATTAGCATTGTAAACCAAACATTGGAACTTTGTAAGGAAGACTTTAAAATTATCTTCCTTATTAAACCAGAGTTTAGCAAAGTTATCTTTGGCTTCTTCTTTGCAGTTTGGATTGCAATAGAAGTCCTGTAGGACCTTCAGGAGCTTGTTAGATATACAGACAAACAATTTGTCTTTAATATCTAGATAGAGATAGATATACTTGGCAGTATCCTTCTTAAGTTAACCCTAGATATAAACCTTTTGGAGCTTGTTAGTATTATAGTAATTAGTATTTGCACAGAGTTTCCCCTTTATAAGAGAGAACCAGTTCTCAAAGTTATCCTTTTTAGAGCCCAAGAATAAGGAAGGGTCTAGAATCTTCTTAGACTTCTTATAATGTCTCTCTTTAGAGACTAAGGGAGCAGAGCTTGCCTTATATAAATGCTTTTTAAGAGATATATTCTTTTTTTAAGCTTTGGCCTAGCCCTTGCAGTAATCTTCTGCCTTAGTCTCCTTTGCAGCAAGTTACTTCTTAACCTTATTAAGGTTATTAAGCTAGTAGTCTGTATTCTCTCTTAAGAGGTTAAATAACACCTCTGCATTATTTATAGCCTATTTAATAAAATTATCCTTGTCAATAATGTAGACCCTATCCCCGTTGCTAGTAGAAACCTTAAAGAAGGACATACATTGCTTACCCCCCTGGGCATTAGCAACCTTTACTATAATAAGAAGTTATTTTGGATAACACTTGCAGTCTATTAATTAAGTACAGAGCTTGTTAACAGATTTTAATGCATTGTAAAGGTAAGAATTAAGGAAAATGCACCTACTTTTGGATCTAGACAGAAAAGACAGTGTCTAGTTGTTCCCCAGTCCTTTTTTAATGCATGGATAATGGAACAAACCTCTGTTTATATTATAAACAGTAAATACAAGCAGAGCTTATTCTATTTATACCTAGCTAATAAGAAACAGAGGTTAAGAAGAAAAAGAAAAAAGGTTAGGTTAGGCCTAATAGCTTATTTATATATCTCTACACCAGAACCCAGAAGAACCCCCTCTAATGGATATTGGCAAGAGCAGCCCTTTGTTGCAAATATTGGTACCAATATTGGTAAGGGCAGCCTAATCTATACAGAACCCAGAAGAACCCCCTCCAACAGATATTGGCAAGAGTAGCCCTTTGTTGCAAATATTGGTACCAATATTGGTAAGGGCAGCCTAATCTATACAGAACCCAGAAGAACCCCCTCCAATAGATATTGGCAAGAGCAGCCCTCTGCTGCAAATATTTGTAAAGGCAGCCTGATCTATAACAGAAAAGGGTAAAGCTTTACTAAAAAAATATCTACTATTTAGAAATAGTTAACCTTTTTTTAATTAATAGATTCTGGAAGGATTTTAACTAAATTATTATATATTGGACCCTTAAAACTCTTAGTTCTATATAGTAGTTATAACTACTTAAGGACTAAAAGGCCTGTCTTACCCCTGGGGGTTAGATAGTTATAGATTGGACTTATATAGAGAAGGTACCAGTACTAATAACTGTATAGTAGCTAGTTAACCTCTTTTTAATTGTTAGCTCTGTATAGATAGTAGATAATATTAGTATAATTAAGGTATAAGTTTTTTTATTAGCTTGTAGATAATACTGGGCTTTCTATAGTTAGAATAAAGCTACTGTATACTGTAACTAGGCTTAATAATACCTTCCAGACAATTATATAAGAGGCAGAGAAAACTTAGAAGAAAAATAGAAAGATACCTTCTGGATACTATTAAGCTTAGGGGTGCCGCTGCAATGTAATACAATATTGTATATTGCATTGCTATTATATATATATTTACCAGAGCTTATTGCTATTGTATCTGTAGGTAGGGTTTAATATTGCTATTGCATTGTATTATAGCAATGCAATGCAATAGCCTGCTTTTTATATTGTTATTACATTGCAGTAATGCAATGCAATGCAATGCAATATTGCAAGGTATTAGTAATATAGCCTAAAATACAAAGAAGCAAAATTTTAGCAATTTAAGAATTAGATTATTACTAAATACTGTTACCTTATATTTAGCTATAGTTATATAAAAATTTTATAGAAATTTATACTGTTCTAACAGAAGCAAAAATATTTATATTGTTTTGTAGAATATTCTAAACTATAAATCTATTAAAAAATAAAGCAAAATACTACTATTAATATACTCCCTAAAATTTACTTATTGTTTACAGAAGTCTCTAAATTAACCTACTTACTAGTTTTATTATTTTTATTAGATAGTATATTCTCTTTTTTATTTTCCAAAGACTAATACTTATTGTTATCCTTGTTATCCTTATATTCTGTTACTAGCTAGTTAAGACTATTAATTGTTTCCTACTATATTACTGCTATCTTCTATAAATATTGCAATATTAACTCTGTAGTTTTTAGCTCCTTCCTTGCCTTCTCTGTTTTATATTTAACTAGAGCTATATATACTAACTAGTAGTATATTAAGCTAACTTTCTGTACAAGAAGACAAGACAATACTATATCCTTAACTTATACTGTAGCCTGTTTTCTATAGTACCAGCAGATATTTAACCCTATAGAGACTATTAGAAAAATAGTACTTAGGGATTCTCTACTAGATTATTACCCAGAATTATTACCTACCTTTAAAAAGTATAACAAGTATTTTCTCTGCAGCAATCTAGAGAGTACTAATTGTACTTTATTGCTACTGGAGTTTCTCCTTTAAATACTTATTTAAGATCTTACAAACAATGCTTGTAAATATAGCCTAGGGAAGAAAAGTTCCTTATATTAACTATAAAAATTAAATCTCTCTTATTGTTACTATAAAGATATTAGCTAAAATTTCTTCTGTCTAGAAATAGAGTATACCTTCTCCTGGCTTTAACTTTTCCTTAACAGGACACAGAGTTATCTATTTAAATATAGCCTCTGTATTCTCTGGGGACTTAAGCAGAAATCTATAAAGTTATTCTGTCTATTCTACTAAAAAGGGGAAATCCTCCCGTAAATATATTTAATAGCTTAGTGTTAAACAAGCTCAAGAAGTAAAGGCACAACAAAATTAAAGAAAACAAGAAGATTACAGCCACAAAAAGAAATAACTAAATACCTAATATATAATAAAAAATAGAAACTGTCCTGTTAAAAAGATAACTCTTATTAAGGTATACTACAAAAAGAATAATAAATAATAATAGTAAAAAACCCTCTACAAAAATTGTCCTTATAATACCTAACTAGCTTTTGTAGTGCCAAGATATATTCTTGGCATTAGGAAAACCTACCCCTTTTCCTAGGGATACAGTCTCCCTACTATAACTTAACTATACCCAAAAACATTGTCCCCGGACATTAAAGAAAAAGAAAAAGTAAAACAAAAGTATAATAAATATAGTAGGGAGATATAGAAAACCAAAGAAACTAAAGAATAACCAAAGGCCTAGTACTCTAGAAGTAGTAGTTTACTATAGAAGCAATATAGAATATTGTAAAAGAAGAAAACAATTAAGGCAAATAGCCTGGCAAAACAAAAGAAAGAAAAAAATATAGTAAAATTAAAGTAAAGCAAAAAGAAAGGTTATAGCCTAGCAATACAATATTATTATTATTGTTAGTTAACAATATACTTGCTAAGACCTTACCTTCTATTGTTAAGTCTTTTTTTTCTTCCTTCTATAACCTCTAAAATACTTAAACTAACTTGCTTAATTCTTTCTATTCTACTTCTTAAACAGATAAATTCCCAGTTTTACTAAACTAACAGACCCTTAAATATATAGCTAACCATTAGTAGAATTATAGTCTCTCTATCCAAGACCCCAATAAAACCTCTTATTGGTAGTGCATTGTATAGCTTTAGTAAGTAGAAAGCACCATTATTAGGGAAACAATGCCAAAGACTAGTCTGCAGAATTACAGAAATATTACAAAACTTAAGCAAAATAGTAAGGAAATACAAGCAGGCTAACTAATATAGTAAAAACTTCTAAATATCCTTATACCAGTAATTCTACTAAAAATAAAAGCCCTGGTGCTACTATACTAAAATATTGTCTGTTCCTGCCAGTCTATACTTATTGTATTAAGTCTTTATGCAAGGAAACTACCTTAAATAAAACTAAACAAAGAGAAAGAGTTTCCTTAAGTAAGTCCCCCTTTTAGATATCTAAAGCTATAAAAGTATCTGGTCCCTAGAAAATATTCTAGAAATATTTTTTTATAGATATATAGCTAATTAATATTCTAGATAATACTTAAATACTTAATTATATATCTTCCAATAATAACTTAGATAATAATAACTGCCCCTATAATAACTTTAACAAAGATAAGGACAAAAATCTAT